>CAKOGP040002191.1:0-199526 GCA_933822405.4 Cylindrotheca closterium | reverse complement strand
AACGTGATCTCGTTTTGAAGGAGGCAAGACAACTCAAGAAGCTGGCTGTAGACTACCTACATCCGGAACGTCCAGTTGTCACTACCGATCCCTTTGCCTGTGGTCGTAACTACTTTACTCGTCCATCGGCGCCACTTCCAGAAGATGAAGAGATTGCAGCGGAGCGAGATCTCGTTTTGAAGGAGGCAAGACAACTCAAGAAGCTGGCTGTAGACTACCTACATCCGGAACGTCCAGTTGTCACTACCGATCCCTTTGCCTGTGGTCGTAACTACTTTACTCGTCCATCGGCACCACTTCCAGAAGATGAAGAGATTGCAGCGGAACGTGATCTCGTTTTGAAGGAGGCAAGACAACTCAAGAAGCTGGCTGTAGACTACCTACATCCGGAACGTCCAGTTGTCACTACCGATCCCTTTGCCTGTGGTCGTAACTACTTTACTCGTCCATCAGCTCCCCAGTACGACGAGGACTATGAAATGGAAAGAGAGCTCATTATGGACGACGCAAAACATTTGAAGGAGCTTGCACAGGAGTACCTTTGTCGCGAAGTTCCAGCTTCGTCCATGTTTCCAACAGCAGAGAAAGTCATCAGCCCTACTGCTACAATTGCATCTCCATCATCGGACCCAGCCTGTGTCCTCTTTGTAGGCATGAACTACTGAGTCTTCATCTCCGACAAAGAACTTCTACAGAAAACAATGCATGGAAAATATACTAATAGATATTATAATAAATAGAAAACAGAAGAAATCATATAGTGCTTGTATGTTTTAATTAGCTATTTGTCCTTGGTCCGTCCTTGCTTTCTTTAGAGTATGATATGGCAGGAGAGAACCATACTAAGGAGAAGCGTTCTCCTCTATAAGGCTGAGTCCAATGGCGACTTGACCAACCATCGAATTCCAAAGGTCTGTATCGAATGTCATGGGAGTAGTCTTCGACGCGTATCTCTCCACCTTTGTCGTAGTCGCCAAGGCCTACGATGAGGGACAGACTTTGGCCAGCTCCACGGCCTGAATCCACGTGGGGTAGGAAGGATGCATTGGCGTTGATAGCACAGCAAAGTGAAGGAAGTCGCGAAGCCCCTTCCTGGTCACGTACCGTTGGAGACCCATCTAAGCATGCCTTCTGATGAAGCATTCCCGATTCAATTAACACTTGCTCCAATTCAAAAACCGATTCCACTAGCTCGGGAAACTTCTGATTCCCCAGCGGCAAGGACTGTTTAGAAACATCCTTTTGCTCTATGGTGCCATGGGCCTGATGAATTGTTTCCATGCTATTGAGAAGTGGATTGTGTGGTACTTCCGTATTGAAGACGGTAAAAGACCCGGCATTGTTCCTGGGTTGTGTGTCTCCCTCGCAAATTACATTCGAACGAGCCATCGAAGTTTCTGGCCAAGATCCTGTGGTAATTAATTCCCTCAAAAGGAACAGCGTCCGCTGATATGCTTGTACAGGTGCCGTCATATCGTGGGTCGTCCGCCCTACAATAGCGCATTGCTCTTGTACGCATTCTTCAAGGGTTGGTAGACTATCAGCAATAGCAATTGAAGTTCCAGAACCCCCAACGTGCTGCTCTTTCAGTCGCAGCATTGCCTCTTTGATTCTCGGCGATATCGAATGCTTCAGCTCTTCCAGCCATTGTTTATCATTGTCCATGGCAGAGCTTTTGAAGCAGCCAGATCTTTCGAGCACTTGTGCTTGTGTCGCTTGTAAAGCTGTTTCGGGGTTGTCATATTCCAAAGCCTCAAAAGTCTGTACTTGCCCCTCATCATCGTTCTGCATCACCGCAGCAAGCTTTGATTCGTGAGAATGGAACCGAGCTCCGGCACAGTACAGTCTATTGTTCGGGGAGGACGGAGTTTCCAATAAGAAAGCTTTCGATAGTGCCATTGAAAAGATATCAGAAGGAAGCCATCCATGTACCACTGCCACCGAAGTGCCAACAATGCTTTGAATTTGACCAGGCACGAAATTATCCCCGCGAAACTCCAAAACAACCAATGTTTCATCTGCATCTTCGAAACCAGATGGCAGAAGGAAGCCCTTTATTCTAGCTTTATCCAAGACGTTCCAAATTGGTTCCTGATTGGGACTAGCATCTCCTCTTAATTCCACATGACCAAAGTTATGCCATGGTATTCGTTCCTTTCTATCGAATGATGCTGATCCTTTTCTAATTTTTTTGTTTTTATGGGGGTTTGGTGTAGCAATCAGGTCCGAGTCGTAGTTGGCAGATCTACTCTGTCGTCGTCTTACTTTTCTGTTTGGAATCGAGGTGGATTCAGCCAGCTGAAGCGCCTCCCGCAACCTTGCCAACGCATCTGATGGTGGCGCTGGCTTTGCCTGATCATCATAGTTTCGGCACCAAGATTCGAGCAATGCTCCGTCAGGTAGCCACGAAAGAGGAAGCAAATAGTGATAAACTCGTTGTGTACACTCCTTTTCGGCGTGAAATGCAAAACCTGCGGGCAGTCGCATTCCATTCAATATTTTCAGATTGTAAACAGACCCAGAAGAAGTTTCAAAATCGTCTCCGAGATAATTCCTTGCCACTGTTAGAAGCTTGTCGACTTCATTACAACCCTCCATCTCTCCCTGTGGCATCTGAAGGTTCACGAGAAGATAATCTGCTGCAGATGATATGCCATTCTCTTGCGCCAAAACCAATGGGCGGTGGTTTGCTACCGATGTCTGTGTCGTACCAACGATCCAATCCTTGCCTGAGATATGATCTCTATTCGGTGTGTTGCCATATGCTGCTTCTAGATTCGGACCACCAAATAAATCGAAGAGACCTAATTTGATCGCTTCTTGGACCTTTTGACCAATTTCGTGAGCATCTGATGGATTTTTACATCCTGCTCTCCAACGAAACACCGAGTCTATGGATTCGGAACTGCTGTCACTTGGAGCACCGGTGAAAGTTCTTTGGAACTGAAGAGTGTAGGATATCTTCAGAAATAAAGACACTTTTGTCATAGAAGGGTGGCTTAGGCTATGATCTTTCCTGACTGTCGTATCGCTGAAACTAAGAAACTCAGAAGAACAACTCTGATCAGTATTCAAGTGTCGAAATAGCGCATTTCTTGTGCCGAATGTCTTGTCGCAGAATTGACACTGATGTTTTGTTGTTGGAAGTCTTGTTTCATCATTGACAGTGCTTGAGGATCCAAGGGTGTCTCCTCGATCTTGAATGGATCGATACGAGAAGGCAGATGTGTGTAGCACCAAAAATGATGCTATGAGCAATATTCCAAAGATTTTAGGCAAGACCCTGTTGTTGCAAGTGCCCATCATGTGGTTATTGCGTCAATCGCGACACATCCGCCAATTATGTAACTTTTTTATAAAAAAAAACATTTGTCACGAGTTTATAAGCTCATAACCCATTTTGACTCGCGGTATTTTCCTTCAGTTGAGCGCAAGCCGATGTCCGTTGATTTCACGAAACGAACCCCATATACCACAACACGAACTAGCAATGGAGAGTTGCTGCAATTCTTGTTGCAACCACCAAAAATCTTGATGCACACCACCCAAAGAAATCAATCAGCGCCACATACAACAGATCTCACTAGTTTTGCCATCATGGGAACGACCCGATCAACACCCCTGACAACACTCGAAGCTTCATCATCATCATGCTCGAGGAGGACGGAGGATATTGATTCAATTGATTGCGAAAGGACGATTCCGACGATGGGTTTCGATGAGAACGATCTCTCTTTCCTAGAAGGTAATCGATATCTTCATCGTCAAAGTACAGATTCTTTATGTGCGTCAATCGGTCGTTCAGAGGAAGAAATCGAAGACGATGAATGGAATGAACGCCAACTTATCCTTGAAGATGCAGCAAATTTGGCAAGGCTAGCTGAGTTTCATCTGAATCCCCACACAACACTAGTACCTTCAGATCCCTATTCTTTTGGACAAAACTACTTAACCAGACCACCCGGGTATGAATTACATACAATGGAAGGTGACGAGGAAGAAGATGACGACATCCAAGAGAGAATACGGGACACTTGTATTCCAGATTCTGAAAGTAGAGACGACATGAGCACACATCTGAAATCGGAGGACATGTGGCAAAATATGAACGCAGTAGTTTCACTCGACCCTTCATGCGTGGTTCGTTTTGGTCTTCACTACGACAACCACAAATGAACTGCTGACACGACTGCCACTACATCATGCATAGACAACACAATATATTATTTTAAAAGTCATCATCCCTGTTGATCAACTGTAAATGCCCCCTATAAAGGAACAGGCCCCGGCATATGACTTTCAGAGTTGTGAAGCTCTTCAGTGCAGTGGATGTAGCGGTCTTCCAATTCCGACACAAATTCTCGTCCCTTCTCTTCGAATTCGCGTCGATTGTCCTGTGCATACATCAAGTATTCGTCGCTTGCAACACCAAAAACCCCACACTCCTTGAGCTTCTTCGCCAAAGGGATCACATAGTTGTCGAAGAAGCCCATTTCACCTTCATACCACTTGTCAGCTGGGTTGAAATCTAGACGACCAGCCTTGTACGCCACAACCATTTCTGCAAACAGGCGCTCATTCCACTTGCAGTAGACGTGCCAGTGTTGCATCGTATGAGCAACATCCGATGCTTGTATTAAGTGTTCAATCACAATTGTTGCTTTGCGATTAACTTGATCTTTGGTATTGCCCATGTGTTCTTCGTGACTGCTGCCCTTGAATGCAACATCCCACCGTTTCCGCCGTAGTGTTTGTAGCTCTTTGTCCATGATATCTGTGGCCAGAACAGTGTTCGCAGTGAGCTGACGGAATCGACTAAGTTCGAACTCGTCTGTATAGATGGTGTGTCGAAAGTCAACGAATCGAGGGTCCATGAGAAGGTCCCAAGCCATTGCGATGGAGTTCTGCTCTGCGACGCTCTTGTTCTCGAAAAGGTCGGCGAGTTCGTGCCCTTCTCTGACCAGCTGAGCATTGGATACCCCTAGATGGTCCACGTCATGAACCAATGCGGCCAATATGACTGTGAACTGCGTCATGGGATCCGAGGTGATACCATACGTGTGATCATGAATCGACCAACCGAAGCCTTCTGAATTTGCAGCATGCTCACTTGAATCCAGAACATCATCAGCTGCAACAATACGAGAAAGCAACTTAGAAACAGACATTGCAACGTGCGATGCATGCTAAAATTTGGGAAGTAGAAAGCTGTTAGCAAAATCTTCATAGCAAACGATTCGGGCAAGAGCGCAGAAACTTACCTCAAAATTGTGGAAGGGGTTGTTTCTGTACATTAATGCGATGGAAGCTACGAACAGCTTAACTTGATCCACAACTTTACGTGGGAGTTCGACATCGTTTGGGTCTTGATTGCGGTTGTAAGCTTCAGCATCAAAGCCAGGCAATGGAATGATCTCAACCACTTCATCGAGAGTCGATCTGTGTTTGCTAAGCTCTTCTTCTTGTTTTGCCAGAAGGTTGTCATTCTTTTTGCACTTCGAAGTATTGCGAAAAGCGACAACTTGTTGTAGTTGTCGAACAAGAATATCCACGTTCCATTGACATAATCGACGTGATTTGGGTGACAGTAGTTGCTCGACTTGAAGCAAATGAGATTCGATGCTACGTTTTCGGGTCCGAGGAGAAAGGGTCCCCATAATTCTGCGAGGAGAAATTGAGTCATTCCTCGTCGTTTTAGGAGAAAATTTGGCTGATAATGATTTGATGGTCAACCCCGGTTTACTCCGAATCTTCTGACCCCGAAGTCGCTCTTCATCTACTGTCAACAGCCAAAACGTTTGGAGCTTCCCCTTTCCTTTGGCCTCAACCACCGTCTTCCTCTCTTCAAGCAGATGCTCTTTGCCAGCCTTTGTCAATAGATCAGCAGTTTCCCCCGACACTTGGATCCTATTGTGCTTTCCGGTGGTCTCGACTCTCGACGCCGTATTGACCGTATCCCCAAAGAGCTGGAAACGCGACTTGTCTCCTCGGAGCACTCCAGCGGTTACTGGGCCACTGTGCATTCCTACTCGGATACCAAGATCACCTGTATCTGGTCCCAATGTTGTCTCCAAAGTTCCGACGAGATTTTTGAATTTGTTTACGCACTCTCGGGCAAAGAATCTATAATATGAATGAAAGAAGGAAGAAGCGTGAGACTGGGAGAAATAAGAGGGTCGAACAACAACCCAATCGATTGTATAATATATAATATACTGTACCGGTATACTTACGACATGAGTGTAGCATGCTCCTTGGTTGGCTCTGCACAAAAACAAGATTGTGAGTCCATTGTTGCAATTGCCATAGCCTGAACATGACATTACAAAAAAGATCTTACCAGGCAACCCGGTCACAGCGACATAACAGTCGCCGACAGTTTCAACTTTGAACACCTTTCGTCTCTTTGCAATGACATCAAATGCATGATACACAGATTCCAGCAAAGTGAACACTTGGACTGGTTCTCGAACAGAGCTCCATGCGGTAAATCCGGATATGTCGGCGAACAAAACGGTGCAATCCATGAAGAGATCAGCAATCGGCTTGGAATGATCTGAGATGTCCATTGTTACTTTTGGCTGTGTCGCTGGTGTCGTGCCACCAAGGAACTTCTTCAGCCGGTATTTCGGGGACTTGGCCAGACTCTGATTAGCAACACCGCGATCTCCTTCCACGCCTTGCTCAAACAGACGATCGCGAATGTTTTTCGGATACAGACCTGATAGTAGTTGCTCTGATCTAGTAGCATCTATTGCAATCCGCCTTTGACGCATACTGATCGCAACGTCATACCCAAACAAGATGATGCACATTAGAAGGAACACCCCACCCACAATAGATGCCGCTATTCGAGGGTCACCAGTGCGGTAGGCTTCCCAAAACTCTTTTGTCGGGTACACATGGATCGAGTAAGAGCACTTTTCTCCAGCCAAGTGCACCGAGGGGAGATCCGTAGTGAAAGGAAAAGACCGCTCGTACAGACCAAACTTTGGTTCAGAAACGTCATCATATCCCAAAAAGCCAACCACCGGCCCAGAAACCTCAAAAGTGAATTTCCGTTCGCACCCGTCATCGACAACCACATGCACTGGAGGAGTCACCTCGTCACTCTCAAGCGCAAATAGGGTTATCCAATCCACGTCGGACATCAAGATGGCGACTATTTCTTCTTCGTCCTTTGAGATATCTTTGTAGACTGGAAACAAAAACATGCTGAAGGGGCTTGCGCCATGATGGGAGTGCTGACTGTGATCCAGAAGACTGTTCCAGTCACGAAGTGTAAAATCCAGCAGATCCGTCATGGCTGGTGAATTCGTCTGAACAACAGTTCTGAATACGTCCGCAAAGTGGCTATCAGATAGCAGATTGTAGTTAACAATGGAAGGATCCTTTGGTGCTTCTATCATCTGCCATGATGGTAGAAATGGACCTGGTCCATCATCCGCCTCTTTTTTGCCTTCGGTTGAAAGACGAAAGATATCTTGAAATATCTCTGGGATCTCGTCTGTTGATGGTTGATGAGCATCATGGCCTTGGTGGGGATCATTGTGATTGTGTCCTTGTAGTCTTCTGCTGCTCCCAGACATCATTGCCACATCTAAAATTTGCTCCATCTCAACGCTATCCTTGATCCAGTTTTGGTTCGCTTGTGAGTATCTCGACCATTCCTCACTCTCTGTGAGATTGTGGACAATGGGAGCAAAGGAGACCACATGCGTTTTTGACTTGGCTAAGACGCTCCTTGCAATCATCGGGAAACTCGAATCTGTGAAAAATGGCCACTCCGATTGGGAATTGATTGCAAGACCAGATATAGTCCATGCGAAGGATCTATAGTCTGATAAAAGTTTTAAGATTCTCTGATGACTGAAGATCTTGATATCCTCCGCAATGACTTCAAACTATGATGACGATGACAATGACAATGATATTGGTGAGGAATAATAAATTCATGAGCCTGCGTATCATGAATCCTCAAAATGATTCACTGTGAATTAATTGCATACCTCGCTTTCAAAACGTTGGCTTTCGACTCGCTCTAGGATCCACCACGTGACCATTGCTGCTGCCACTGTTGCCACTATCATCAGAAAGGCGACGGAGTACCGTAGGCAGCTAATTGCGGTGCGTTCGATGTCGGCAAGGTCTGGACTTTTGCCTCTGCTCAGTCTATTAGAGAATGATGCTAGGATAATCCTGGAGCTACGCCCCGCTGAATTGTCCGTCTCGTCATCCTCGGTCGAAGGGGGCTGTTGTAGGCTGCTGGAACTGTCGTCCTTTCTGATCTCGCTTGACGTTGTCTCTTCTTGCTTTCCCATCGTTTTGTTGCAAGGTCGGTATGAATGAGAAATCGAAGTCCATTTATTGCGAAACGAAGAGTGAGACAAAATGGCTGGGTGAAGTTGAGCCATTTCTCGTAGTCGTACATGACAAGCCAAGATATCTTCGTCTATATGTAAAACGAGAATTTGGCTTTGGAACGCAGTCATTTTTAGCAATGTTCGATTTTATTTTAATTATGAGCCGGACATATCCGTCCATTTTTGTCTCCTCAGTAGGGAATTGCGGTGAGCATCCACTTAACGGGAAGGTCAAGCGCCTGCCTATGGAGCGGCTTTCAGAGCGGGAATGCCTTCACTTTCTCATGTTCGTCGAGACGAGTAAAGTGGAGGTACTTCTGGTCTCCTCGGAGAGCATATGGTATGCAATGGGCGACTCCAGTTTACTGCAGATGAAACAATAGATTATTATGTATCATGGTCTAATTGTACTGCCCTACAATGAAAGAGATCCCGGTATGTAACTATAAAAGAGTTCTGGACCTCTTCAGCGCAGGGGATGTAACAGTCGTAAATTTCGGACACAAATTATCGTCCCTTCTCCTCGAATTCGTGCCGATTCATTCTCCTGTTATTTCAGGCCTTATCGTATGACCAGAAACGGGCAATGGAACGATCTCTACAACTTCATTGAGAGTGGCAATCGATCTCATCATTTGGCTCTTCCTTCCATATTTGATTTTTGAATACGAAATGCTCGCTGCATTCCAATCTTGTTCTCAGACTGGGACGGGTCCTGCAAATATACTTATCACGCAGTGCGTCGCATAGTCGCGCCGATACCCATTCGATTTGAGGCAGTGTGATATTGCAATTCGTTCACTCTAGTCTTGGCAGTCTCCATTCGCAGAGCTACTTTGAGACGGCATTGTATGTTTGACAAAGGATTCAGAGGGATTCTCGGCGGGTTCCTGAGTAATCCTGCCTCTTTCAGAATGGCCAGAACTATTTGGCATGATTTCGGATGCAAAACTGACTTTACTGGCAGATGAGAAACGACTAGGCGCCTGGGAAAAGGTCCTGTGCATACTCTCTCTGGTTTCCGCCTTCTTGAGACTCTTCTTTAGAATTGACTCCCCAACACTGATTCCTTCGTTCAGCCCTTTTTTCGAAAACATTATCTTGGGCACGAATATGCAGCACAAAATACCTGTCGACGAATAAAAAGAATTACAAAAAGTTCATGAGATCCGCCTCCCATGTATGGTGCACCGATTGGTGCAGCAGTCGCAAAAAGATGGATAAAATACGTACTGATATCTGCCAAGGTGATGAATCCAGTCAACACTACAAAAACTGCAACCGAATTGTCGCTCACAGCAATGAAGACCGGAATACCAACAATCAAGATCTCAAACATCAAAACGGATGCCAGCCCAACATATTTTCCCTCTTGATATCTATCACTGATACCCTTGACCTTGTACAAGAGGATATTGGTAGACACCATCAACGCAACGTGAAATGCCAACAGTGGACCAGCAAAGTACCACGGCGAAGAATCCGGGTTGCTTCCAACGCAACGTCCCACTGAGCTAATCGTGACGGTGGCTGTGATCTCATCGACACTGCTGGTGCCATCTGTTCGTTGGTACTGATAGTGTGATAAAGAAGAAAAAGTATCAGGACGAACTCTTGCGAATGAAGGTTTGTCCCCGTGTATATCGATATCATCCCACACACAATCTACTTACCTCAAGTGGATTGATGGCACCCCAGCAAATCATAATAATGATATCCACAAGCATACAAGCAAATAGGATTTGCCACATGGCACCTGTCGTTTTGCGTTTGATTCGATTGGCATTTTGCATCACTTGATACAATCGATAGGTCTTGGCCGACAAACAACCATATTGTAGGACCCATCCAATGGCGTAAAAGAAGGGAGCCAATGCACAACCCGTTGACGCAAAGCGAGTATCTTCACCCGTACCGGCTTGCATGCTCAGTGCCACCACGGTCGCCGACGACAAAATGGCTCCAAAGCATAGGAGCAACAAAAACTCGATTTGGCCTACCCGCACGACCGCATCTTTTCGATTTCGAAATAGCCAAATGGCAAAAAACAGACTCAAGCACCACGAAATGGTCACCAAGATGTATGCCAATGCCAACATCCAAGTGGGCAGTAGATTGTCTTCACGGTAGACGCAATATTCGTTGGTGTCAAGACCGACCGTAGTACTATCTTCCGGGCATACTTCACATTGTTTGCTTCGAGATGGTGATTTGGTAAAGGTATCCAAGGGACAACCACTACACGTGTTCAACAGCAAAGCACCCTGCGCCTCTATGAGGGAATTGTTGACAAAGCTTCCAGCCTCGCACTCCAAGGCATTCAAGGACGGAATCACGGTTTGTGCTTCGGCTTGCAAAAGAGGACTGACCAAACCATTTCGGAATGAGCGGTCGTCATTCAATGGTTGCCATTGGGTGGCGGCGGCATCCCGTCCATTGTTCCTCTGGAATCTATTGAATCGCACTGGCCCAAACAAGGTATCCGTATTCAAGACAGTCAATTCTCTTCGTAAAAATTCTCGGGCCTCCTCATTCTGCAAATCGGCCATTGGATCGGGCACATCCACCAGCTGGTAGTGGGACACTAAATGCTCGGCAAACACCGCCGGAATGGCGTAACTGACCACCTGATCGTAACTACCGGCATAACCATAGACTTTTTGATTAGACTCCAATAAAGCCTGTCCCGATTCAAAGTAAGAGTCGGCATAATCAAAGGCCGGGTGCCATTGGCCACCGCCCTGATAATAGGGGACCACATCCGGATTGTTCGTGGCCCACGTCCACGTCGCCGCGGTCAACCAAATGGAGGTGGGACTGCACCCATTTTCCATCAATCGTGGAATCAAAATATCTTGTTCGGTCAAGGTGCACAAAAACAATGCCGGATGAAAGCCTTCGATGTCTCCCGATCCCGGTGGACAGGCAGCATCTGCCAGTCCCTGCAGATAATCCTCATCAAATTGGTTGATATCTCCATCTCCATCTTCGTCTGCTGCATGATCGTAAAAGTATTCCGTCAAATTAGAAAAGCCAGACGATTGGAGGCTCGAAATTGCGGATCGGCAAGTCGACTGGAAAAACTCGGATTTGGTTCGAGAAATGACAGATACCGGAAACTGACTGGGATCTTGATTCCGTGCGTCGGCTAAAAACTGCAAGGCTTGGACATTGGCCAAAGGATAGATATCTGAATTGATATGAAAGCCAAAGACATATGGGTTTCGATCCGTATAGAATCCTGGAGGCCCCACCTGCGCCATGAGAATTGCCTTTTTCTCCAAGGCCACTGATTTTTCCAAATTGGAGACTCCGGAACACGATCCAATGATATAGGGGGCATTCAAAGTAGAAATCATGGATCCCAAGATACTTTGATGCTGTTCTTGGTAGGTGGCTTCGGTCAAGTTTCGATCGTTTCCAGCGACAACGCTGACCAATCGAAACTGCAGATAATGATCACTGTTGAATCCAATCACCCATCCTTTGCCATTGTTTTCCGCATTCATCTTTTGTACTCGAATCACGGCGCCATCTCGGTGATTGGAGCAACTGGAAGGCGTCACTTGCACAATGGCAATCGTGGTAGTATTACCATGGCTATTGTTATTGCTACTGGTCGCGTTGCTATTAGACACATTAGGCGGTTGCACATCGTACAAAATGCAAGGTTTCACAACATCTTTGGGCCCCTGCGTGGCCAATTCAAAAGACCCCATTGGACATGGCTGAAGCTCAGAATACGTAAAGTTATGCTGTTGAGCAAGAGTAGCCGGCAGCGTTCCCAGCAGTAAACCTAGTAGTATTAGCTTCATCGTCGTCCTTGCCCAACAATAATCGATCTTTGTTATTGTTACTGTATTTGGATGGTTGAAGGTGCATACCGGTATTTGGAAGGGTTTTTTTTTTCACGGTGGTTTCGCAAAGCTTCTCACGGCGATAAGACACCGGAGACAGATGGTTTGGATTTTCGCTATTTAGGACTACTTGTTTAATCTATATATGAGTATACGTAAGAAGTCCTATGTGTTTTAAAAAAGGGAAATAAGCGCTTCGCCAGCTTTTATACTTTTCGGATATTCTTTTTGGCCGTACAAAGATGATAAAATTCATTTTCTTTTTGGATGCATCATCATCATCATATGGTAAAAATATATTTACATTCATTTTCTACTCTATGTATACATCTTTTGTCTATTGCCGACTTGGACTGAATGACTCACAATCCCTCAATCATTATCATTCATGATATCGTTGCACCATCTCCGCGACAATCTCTCGTCCCTTTTCCTTCCATTCTTGTCGATTTTCCATGGCATAATTGAGGTATTCGTCGCTAGATACACCAAAGACTCCGCAATCTTTCAACTTCTTTGCCAATGGAATCACATAATTGTCGAAAAACGACAATTCCCCCTCGTACCAGAATTCCGCTGGATTTTTACTGAAACGATCAGCCTGGTAGGCCACGGTCATTTCTTCAAAAAGGCGTTCGTTCCATTTGCAATAAATGTGCCAATGTTGCATGGTATGTGAGACATCGGAAGCTTGAATCAAATGCTCAATCACAATTGTGGCTTTTCGATTCACATTCTCTCTTGTTGTTGTTGTTGTTGTTATTATATCGTTGCTGCTAAAGGCACAGTTCCAACGGTTTCGGCGCAATGTTTGGAGTTCCTTGTCCATAATATCAGTCGCAAGCACTGTATTCGCCATGAGTTGACGGAAACGTTTCAGTTCAAATTGATCGACGTATATGGTGCGTCGAAAGGCATCAAAGCGAGCGTCCATCAACAAATCCCAGGCCAAAACGGTCGAGTTTTGCTCGGCGACACTTCTATTTTGGAAACGACCGGCAAGTTCGTGTCCCTCCTGCACCAATTGGCTATTGGAAACTCCCAAGTGATCAATGTCATGTACCAAGGCTGCAAGAACCACACTGAAATGGGTCATTGGATCAGATGTGATGCCATACGTATTGTCGTCATTAGCTTTCTGACCTTCCATCATATCATCATTTTCACCTACAATCCTGGAAAGCAACTTGGATACGGACATCATCACGTGACTAGCGTGGTCAAAGTTGTGAAAAGGGTTTGCATGATACATGCCCGCTATGCAGACCACAAAGAGCCGAATCTGGTCCACCACTTCTTTAGACAATATAACATCCTCTGGATTTTGTATTCGTTGGTGCACCACAGGATCAAAGCCAGGAAGTGCAATCACGTCAACGAGTTCCTCCAAAACAATATGCTCCTCGCTGATTTGTGCTTCAAGTCTACCAAGCGCCTCTGAGCAATCTTGCTTTGATCGACGAGCTGCATTTCGATGAGCCACGAAACTGGCAGAGCCGTCTCAATCTCGGCGAAAGCATCTGTTCAATGTGCGCAAAAGAGGAAGCACTCAATCTGACGCCAGGCTTGACAATACTCGTTGGAAGGGGTTTCACCATCTCTCGTCGCAAAGAAGGTTCTCGAACTCCCCCCGCTTCTTCTTTCCGTGTGAGCAACCAATACGTCTGAAGACTCCCCTTGCCTTTTGCGCAGACCCTTCCTTCTCGCAACAAAAGCCAATCCGCTTTACCAGCCTTTCTCAACAGACTTGCAGTCTCGCTTGAAACTTGGATCCTATTGCGTTTGCCAGTAGACTCGATTCTTGCAGCCGTGTTGACAGTATCCCCAAAGAGCTGGAAACGCGATTTGTCTCCTCGAAGCACCCCGGCGGTCACTGGTCCACTATGCAATCCGACACGAATGCCAAGATCGCCGGTCTCTGGTCCCAGAGTTGTCTCAAGTGTACCCACCAGTTGGCCAAAGCGTGCTACACATTCTCGCGCGAACAATGCCATGATACTTGCGTGGTCCTTGGTTGGCTCTGCATAGCAAATAAAATTATGAGTTCGACATCGCAATGAAACGTATTTCTAAAGCTGTGGGTCAAGCTTACCAGGCAAACCGGTCACTGCAACGTAGGAATCTCCTACTGTCTCAACTTTGAATACATTTCTCTTTCTGGCGATCTTATCGAAGGAGCAGAATACAGATTCAAGCAAAGTAAAGACTTGGGTTGGTTCTCGGACAGAGCTCCATGCTGTAAACCCAGCAATATCAGCACAAAAAACTGTGGTATCTAGGAATAGATCTGCAATGGGCTTTGAATCGAAACTGTCTTGGCAGTGCAGTATTCCTGTGGGGGCGCTTCCCAGGAAGGACTTCAACTGATGCTTTGTACCAGATAAGAAGTTTCCTTCTAAGCTTTTACTTGACATGTCAAGCGTTTTTTCTGTTCCCATCTTATCGCTAAAAAGCCTGTCCCGAATGTTCTTCGGATACAACAACGATAGTATCTCCTCGGACCTCGCCGCAACCCGAAGAATCCGTTTCTGTCGCATGTTGACAGCCAAGTCGTATAGACATAGGATGAAACTCATCGCGAGAAACACGCCACCGATCATACCAGCTCTGGATACAGGAGAGTCCGTGTGGTATGCCTCCCAGAATTCCCTCGTAGGGTACACATGAGCGGTATACGAACAATGTGGTCCAGCCACATGAACCGAGGGAAGATCTGATGAGAAGGGAAACGACTTCTTGTATGCATCGAATTCACTTTCATGAAAGTCATCAAACCCCATAAAGTCGACATTTAATCCAGATACTTGCAATGTGAACTTTCGTTGGCATCCGTCATCAACCACCACATGAACTGCTGGTATTTCTTCGTCACTTGCGAGTGCAAAGAGGGGAAGCCAGTTTACATCAGACATCAAGATTCCAACAACTTCTTCGTTCTCGACATCCCTGTGCACCGGACACAGAAGCATGTTGAATGGAGCGTCCGAGTGGCCGTGTTGATACTTATCACTAGCAAGAAGTTTTTCCCATTCCAGCAAACTAACACTGAGAATATCAGTCATTGTTGGAGAATCCGTACTCAGAACTGCATCAAACACATCCGCAAAGTGGTTATCAGACAAAAGATTATAGTTGACGACAGTTGGATTTGTTGGAGCGTCTGCCATCTGCCATGACGGTAGGAAAGGACCAGTGCTATCATCCACCACTGCTTTGCCTTCTGCCAAACGGAAGATGTGTGGGAAAATCGATGGGATGGCTGGTGCTTTATGGTCATGATGGCGATGATCTTGATCACGGTGACTTGTACTTTCACCAAACATTCGTGCTTGGGTTTCCTCTTGAAACTCAATCCCGGCTTGGATCCATTGTTGGTTTGCTTGGGAATAGTTCGACCACTTGACATAACCAGTCTGGTTATGGACAATTGGGGACAGAAGGACCATGTGCGACCCCGTTGCCCTCAGGAAGTTTGAAGCAATGAGCGGAAAATTCAATTCAGTATAGTATGGCCATTCTGCTTTCGCGTTTTTGGCAAGGGCAGTAAAAGCCAGTGCAAGCGATTGGCTGTGAGTAACAAGAGCTGAGACCCGGTCTTGGCTGAGAGCACGAATGTCTTCCACTATAATATTCAGCTACAGAAGAAGTGGGTTAGAGTATCCTCGTTGCTGAAGGAAAGTATTACACGTGAGATCTAAGCTTACATCACTTTGAAAGTTTCTCTCTTCGCTTCGCCCGAGATGTACCCATGCCCCAACCCCTGCTGCTACTGTTGCGCCCAGCATCACTAGTAAGATGAAGCTTCGGAAGCAAGATATTGCCTTCCTTTCTAACTCCTCGGTATCTCTCGTCGTCGATGGATTATGGTGGATGGATTGCTTCACTCTATCATCTGTATTCATTCGCACAGTTTGGGTTGTGTTCTCTGAGGACCCTTCAATAATGATTTTCTCTGTTTCATCCGTTTCTTTCATCATTGATTGCATGGCAACTTTGCGTTTCACCATTTGTTGGGTTTCTTTGCGACAAAATGGCTAAGATTAGGGAGCTTTGTCTTCATGTTTTGTGTGATGGTTTCTGGTCAAAGTTCTCCGTCTGACAAAATACATTTAACGGGGCGAATTATCGATTGATTCTTTCTTTTACCGTGAAACGGGGCTTTTTCCTCACTCAAAACTTAGGTAAAACCAACAGTAGCGACGAAAAATGACACGAAAGTGTAATCGGGTGTTTGCGCTTGCGTCAGAGTGAGTCGGTCAAATAATTACAAGTTTAATAAACGAAACATTGCGGGGTCGCAACTGTTGTTCATATTTTCCATCGGGTTGAAGGAGCTTTGTTGCAAAAACTGGCCAATCAATCAAAAGTGATGGGGGTGGCGTTTGTCAAAGGGAGTGTAAAGAGACCTGCGCTGGGCTCATACTGTAGAGCGCTCCCCAAGAAATTCGCACTTCTCGGCAATCTTTGCTCAGAGGATGCCCATGCTGAATGCCTCATTTTGGAAGGACTTGAACGAAATCATTCCTCTCCGCTGCAATAACTCAGTACATTCGGAATGACAATGTCCGCGCCACATTGGATTCGGCTGGCCTCTCGATTCAAAACTATAGCATTCAAATCCATATCATCACCATTACATTGAAGGATCGCCATCTTTACCTTCCACAGCGCTTGCTCCAAAATAGAAATTTTCTCCATGGTTGTGTAGAGCCTCCAAGATTCCTGCACCATTTGAATATTTTCCAGTCGGACCACTCGATCCATATCCTCGGCACTACAAAGGCTTGCCAGGTGGCATATCTTCTGTCTCCATTGTGCTAGTCCAAGACATGTGGTTGTCTTGGTGCTAGTGATCCGTTGAAGAATGTAACGAATTGCCTCTGGTGCTTCCATTGTGTTCTTTAGACAGAGATATTCCAACGCGGTTTTTCCAAAGTCGTCTCTTTCGACAAGCAGTCGGCTGCTGTGGGCGTCACTGTGCTCCATCATTGCTTGAAACAAGGCAGCCTTTGGAGACAAGGCCAAGGCCAACACATGAAATGGTGACATTCCGAAAATATCGACGTGCTTGCAATCGTCCAACACAGCGACATCCGAGTACATAGCATTTAATACACTTTGCAAAGATGACACTGTTGGGTCAACTCCTTGAGAATAGGACCATTGCTGAAGCGGTAGCTTGGAGAATCGGCAGGTCAAGGCCCGAATGATGTCATCGTTGGACTCTCCTAGTTTCTCTTGCAACAATTTGGCGCCGCGAAAGATATTCTCCCCGGTCCGTTCCAGTGTCGATGGAAGCGCGATTAGCACCAGCGACTTGCAGCCACGAAAAGATTCCGACTGGATCTCTTGGACACCCTCTGGAAGTTCAATCGATTGCAGCTGAATACAGTGCGCAAAGGCATTCTCACCAATAACATTGAGCGCAGGTGATAGTTTTACGTTTCGCAAAGAACTGCAATCGACAAAAGTATATCTTGATATTGTTCGGAGACCGAAGGGGAGACTGATATCGGTGAGAGTGTGACAGTCAAAGAAAGCTGCTGGACCAATGTTGCTCAACGTCTGTGGAAGCGTTATGTTACCCAGCAACCAACAACTTCCAAAACTCATGTATCCAATCGATTCAATGCCACTACGTTCGAGGTCAATGGACATCAAATCATTGCAGTCTCTAAAGACTTGCTCCGCAATTTGTCTTGTGCCCTCTTCAATTTGAACATGTGTGACATCTTCTGGAACACTCCCGTCTTCTTCCCCGCGATATATAAATAGTATGTGATCATCTGAAAGGCTGCTCGTAGTTATGATATGGTCAGTAGCTTCGGAAACATCTAGCTGATGCCTGTTCTGACGTTGTGGTGGTGCTGATTCTTCTCTGTGACGATTGACATCAATGCTTTCCAATGGAAGTGGTGCAACTACTGCTTCCGCCATTTCAAAGTAAGATTGCACGCTATCAGCAGGAAAATAGTCTGCATCTAGTTCCACCTCACTAAGAATACTATCCAAACCATCTTCAGCGTCCGCCATTGCCAAGTTAACAGTGTAACCGCACAACTTGAAACTGCCGTTTCGTGATGGATCTTCGCAATATAATGCCAGAAATACTACTTCGGTCGATGGACAGGAATTTCAATTGTCGGTCGAATGACAAACTCAAAACCCTCACCCTACAGTACAGTAATTGAAACAGAAAACTGATCTGATCTGATCTGATCTTGTCCAATCTGATCAGCTGTCAACATGCCTAGACGCTAACCCCAGCGCTAACAAATGCGAGTCAAACTTCTGATCTAATTAAGGCAACACTATCGAAGGGTTAGACGCTAACCCCAACGCTATCAAATGCAAGTCAATCCATCTGATCTGATCAAGGAAGCAGGAACAACTGTAGGTGTACCGGTAGTTCTGCCCTTCTCACATGCGTCTTGTAGACATTTCTACTGAATTCACTAAGAAGTTATTATGAAAATGTATTAACAATTTTACTCTCTATCCTAACAGTGGTTTTGTGATGCATGTGCCCTATTTTGCCCGTTTCATCATACAATCTCCACCTGCGTGCCGCTACCAACACTCCCCGACATGGCGCTGATTGCTTCACTCACTTGCGAAGTGACACTGCCCGTTTCATCCGTCTTGGCCGGTGGTGCCGCAATGGCTGTTGGCTTGTCTGGTTGGGGTTCGACCTTTTCTTCCTCCTTTTGGACATCCCCCATGTACTTGGCTGTCAACTCAGCTACAAAGCCATGGCCCTTTTCTTCCCATTCTTGACGATTCTCCATGGCGTAGTTCAAATACTCATCAGATGCCACTCCAAAGACACCACAATCCTTCAACTTCTTGGCCAACGGGATGATGTAGTGATCGTAGAAACCAATTTCCCCTTGGTACCACTTTTCGGCCGGATTGAACCCCAATCGTCCAGCCTTGTAGGCGAGCGCCATTTCGGCAAAAAGTCGCTCGTTCCATTTTTGGTAAATGTGCCAATGCTGCATCGTGTGCGCCACATCAGAAGCTTGAATCAAATGCTCAATCACAATGGTAGCCTTCCGGTTCACCTTGTCCTTGGTACCTTCGGGAACCACCATGGAAGCATGTGGATCAACAATGCTATCGTTCGTGATGTTGACAGAATTGAAGGCCTTGTCCCAACGATTGCGTCGAAGGGCTTGCAGTTCCTTGTCCATGATATCTGTGGCCATGACTGTATTGCCCATGAGTTGACGGAATCGATCCAATTCAAAGGGAGCCGCATAAATCGTTCGGCGGAAGTCATGGAATCGAGAATCCATCAAAATGTCCCAGGCCAAAACCATGGAGTTCTGCTCGGCAATACTCTTATTGTCAAACATGGCAGCCAATCGGTGGTTTTCATTGACCAATTGCGCATTGGAGACTCCAGTGTGATCGACATCATGAACCATGGCTGCAAGAATAACACTGAACTGGGTCATGGGATCCGATGTGATACCATAGGTGTGATCGTGAATGGACCAGCCAAAGTCATTGGCTTCAGCGGCATTTTCGTCTTCATTCAAAATGTCATCGGCGGCGACGATACGTGACAACAACTTGGAAACAGACATCATGACGTGACTGACAACCAAAACAAGTGGAGTGAGTTGTTGCTACTACCCAAAAAAAAAATTTCGAAGGACTGGCCAATAGCCAACAAAATGCTTACCTTGCGTGTTCAAAGTTGTGGAATGGGTTGTCATGGTACATGGCAGCAATACAAGCCACATACAAACGAATCTGCTTCATGACAACTTCGGGCAATTCAATGTCGTTGGGATCTTTTTGACGCTTGTACACATTGGGGTCAAAACCAGGCAATGGAATAATTTCAACAACTTCGTCCAGGACATCCATTTGTCGGCAAATGGAAACTTCGCGTCTTGACAATTCTTCGTTGTAGTTTTGGTTCATAGGTCCTTGGGCATCGCGATGAGCAACAATTTGTTTCAAATGACGTGCCAGAATATCGACATTCCATTGACACAATCGTCGTACTCTTGGAGAAAGCATTTCCTCAATGGCTTCGTAGTTACTGGCATCGGTATTGAGACAAGTATTGTTGTAGTTGGTAGGTTTGTTGACGAATGCACCGTCTCCATTTTGGAATCCGTCATGTGGCCTGTTGTGCATGTATTCGGATTGTTCGGGCTCCTTGCGATCCACCTTGAGCCAAAAGGTTAGGAGCTTTCCCTTGCCCTTGGCCGACACCAATTCTTCACGACGCTTCAGTTGGTCTTGCATGCCAGCGGCGGTCAAGAGAAAAGCAGTCTCTTCCGAAACATGAATCATGTTGCGCTTTCCAGTCGATTCCACCCGGGAGGCGGTATTGACCGTATCTCCAAAGAGCTGGAACCGTGACTTGTCCCCACGCAAGACACCGGCCGTCACGGGACCACTATGAATCCCCACACGAATACCAAGATCCCCCGTATCGGGACCCAAGGTAGTTTCCAACATGCCCACCAATTCTTCGAAACGGGTGACACACTCCTTGGCAAACAACGCCATGATTCTGGCGTGGTCCTTGGTTGGTTCTGCACAATCGTCACAATTTTGTGAGTCCAATGTCCATGTCAATCAATGTAAATCAATTCCAATTCAGATCATAATCAATTCCAAACTTACCAGGCAACCCAGTCACAGCCACGTAGCAATCTCCAACAGTCTCCACCTTGAAGACTTTGCGACGTCGAGCAATGACATCAAAGGCTCGGTAGACACTTTCAAGCAAGGTAAAGACTTGGGTCGGTTCTCGGACGGAACTCCATGCTGTGAAACCAGAAATATCGGCAAATAGGACGGTAGCATCCAAAAACAAGTCAGCAATCGGTTTGGAATCAAATCCACCAGTGACACCATCCAACTGTCCCGGAGAAGACTTCATGTATTGTTTCAATTGGTACTTGGTGGCCTTGATCAAGTCATCGTTCAATCTCTTGCGACCACCCTTTTTGCCTCCTTTTGGTTGTTCTTCTTCTGCCTTGTCTTCCATTCCAAAGAGACGGTCTCGAATGGTCTTGGGGTAGAGGACGCTCAAAATCTTTTCGGATTGGGAGGCCACGCGAAGGATCCGTTTTTGACGCATGTGAACGGCGGCATCATATAGATAAAAGATGATGCACATGAACAAAAAGGCTCCCACAATGATACCCGTCGTCGAGGCTGGAGCTGTCGTGTGGTATTGGTCCCAAAATCCTTTGGTGGGGTAGATGGAAATGCCATGCTCACAACCCTCAAATTCGGTCACATAATGCGTACGAATGGAGTGTGCCAAATCAAACGAAGTTTCGTACCCATCATAGGCCGGATCATGAAGATCCTCATAGCCTTTGAATTCGACATTGGGGCCCGTCACTTGAAAGGTAAGTTTGCGATCGCAGCCTTCTTCAATAACAACGTCGACGGGTGGAGTTGCTTCGTCACTGGCCAATACAAAGAGAGGCGACCACACAATGCTGGCGGTCAAAATGGCCACGATTTGTTGCTGGGTGACATCTTGGTAGACGGGATGCACAAAGAGCGACATGGGAAGATCCTCCTCCTCATCCTCATTGTTGGATTCCTTCAATTCCGGCAACATATCGTCAAAAATGTCCGTCATAATGGGGGACTTTTGGGCCAGGACGGCATCAAAGACTTGCTTGTAGGCATCGTCCGACAACAAATTCAAGTTAATGTTGGAGGGATCTTGAGGAGCGTCCATCATTTGCCAGAGTGGTAAAAAGGGACCCACTCCATCTTCTCGGACACGGCCTTGATCCGTCCAGCGAAAGATTCCAGGATAAATGTCATCCATTTCGTTGTTGTTATTGTTAAAGACGACATTTTCCTCTTCCGCAGCAATAGTAGTCTTCTTGGCTTGAAAGTCCAAATGATCTTGAATCCATCCTTGATGAGTTTGGGAATAGTTGGTCCATTGGAATTGTTCCACAATGTTGTGAACAATGGGACTCAGGGCAATCATGCCCGTTCCGGTCGTTTTGCGAAAATTAGAAACAATGACTGGAAAGTTAACGTCCGTGTAGAATGGCCAAGTGGCATTGGACGACTTGGCCAAACCGGTAATAGTCCAGGATAAGGATCGAAAGTCGGCTCGAAAGGCATCGAGACGGTCGGAACTCAAGAGACGAATGTCATCCGCAACAATGTCAAACTGTAGAGCGTCGTTTGAAAGTGGGAGTGGAAGGAATGAATGAATATGAGTGAATGAATATGAATGAAAGAATGATAAAAAGGAAGGACAAGAAGGAGAGCGTTAGAACAAATGTTACTTCAAAAGGGGCAATGTTGCAGCCCAATACAGCTCAGTATCACTCATTCACTCATTCACTCATTTCCTAGCCAATACAATACAATGCAATACAATGCAACTCAATTCCTTACCTCCTTTTGAAAGTCTCGTCCTTCTTCCCCGTGTAAATAATTGTAACTTGCCACACCGGCGGCAATCGTAGCACTCAACATCAACACGATGATGAAGTAACGAAAGCATCGAATGGCGGTACGTTCAAATTCGTTTTCGTTCATTGGAACGACACCTGGGTCACTTCCATTGTCCGATTGCGATTCTCCGACAGCGGGAATCCCACCACCCGTAGTATTAGGCTGGTAGACTTCCGTGTCAAGGGTCTGATCCGTGTCCTTGCTGGACGTGGGTCGTCGTGCTTGTTCCATGATGCTGTACTGTAATGTACTGTACTATACTATACTATGGATGGTACTATAGATGGTGTTTGATGATGCAGCTATAGATTTGTGTATGTGTCTGTACCGGTATGTGTGTATGTTTGTTTGTTTTTCCGGTGAACGAGGAACAATCAATGCTTTGTACTTGTATGGTTCTTGCGTTGTTGCAATCAATCACTACAGTATCTGCAGGAGTGTTTTGGGCCGGCGAAACCAACGCAAACGTGGAGATCAGAATGACAGATTTTCACTTGGGCGTCCTTCGGCGGGATTATTACACTTATGTCCATCATTCTACATTTTTTATTGGACTTTCGCGAAATTTCAGGTACCATAAGCGATATTTATAGAGCTTAGGGAATGGAACAATGTGTAGCGAGCTTTTTTACTATGTGACAAAACCTTCGCACTTCACATCGTTAAGTCCAAAGGGTCATTGCTCCGACCTATACCGTCTGAAATTTAGTCACCGTGAGTCAAAAACAAGTTTTGCAATCAATCACTACATAACCAGGAGTGATTGAAATGCCGCCAGCAGTAGGTAGTATACTAATGACATTGTAAATAAGATGGACGCGTTGCCTCTCACAATGTAAGCGCACACCAGCATCATGCTCATAATAAAATTCTACAGGAGTTTCCTCTTCACTTGTCGTTTCATTGCTTCTTGGTGCTTTTCTTTCTCTAGTACTACTACACCACCACCAGCATCGTGCTCACATATAATAATATTCTCTCCTCGCTCGTTTGCTTGGCGCTTAGCTTTTTCTCTAGTAGGTACTATCATGATTACTACTCTGTTTTTGTTCTTCTTGTTTTCACCAAGGCATTTCTTCTGCTTGGGCTAGCCAAAGATATCGTCGAATCATTCTCATGAGACGATTCAGACGACGAGCCGCCATAGTGCTCGAGGTTCAGAGGAGTACTATTAGGATTGCTGCTGTGACTGTTGCTGCTGCTGTTGCTGCTGCTGGACCGTTTCTGTGACGGTGAAGACGAAGATGCCTTATTGGTGTTTCTACCATGACTTCTTTTGTGGGTGGTGACCGTTCGGTTCTTGTTGTTGGGACCACGATTGCCCAACCCATCAGCATCATCACCAAGAACAACAAAACCACTAGCAATTGTATGATGGTCGTCATCTTGATCATAATCTTGCCGATCAAAATTCAATCTGTCTGCCATCTTCTTCTTGTTGGCAGGAGCAGCAGCATCATCTTCATCATGGTGTTTCCTTCTCCTTGTTTGTTGTTGATCAAGATTTTTCTGGACGGTCGCCAACAAGTGACCAACGATAAAGCCACTAGTTATGGTCTGCTCACCATCGTCTTGGTGGTGGTGGTGGTGAGCACCGCTGCCAAGGTGTTGAATCGATGGTTGGGTAGTATACAAAGAACGCCTGGCCCGACTCACTGGAAGACGATTTGGATCGAGAGCATCAGTCTGCTCCTCCTTTTCTACTTCTTCTTCTACTTCTTCTTGATAATGAACGCTATCCTCAACAGTTATGCCTGAAACATGACTCTGGGCATGCAATGGACGTGTCCTGATCCGACTTACTGGAAGACGATTCAGATCGAGACGCCCTTGTTGTGTTTGCCGTTGTTCTGTTTCTTCTTCTTCTTCTTCTTCTTCTTGCTGTTGTTCTTTTTCTTCTTCTTCTTCTTTTGCTTCTTCCTCGTCTGGATCATGAATACCGCTGTCAAGGGTAATGCCGGATACATGCTGCATCTGCCTCCTTGGCCTGACCCGAAGAAATGGAAGACGATCTGGATCATGTGGATTCACCACCCCTAATTGCGTATTCTCCTTTAGCAACACCTTTTCTGCTTCTTCTTTTGGAACAAGATCGACAATACCACTGTCAAGGGTAATGCCGGATACATGAATTTGGGTATGCAAAGAAGTCGAACGTGGTGCGGTCGTGGTCCTAATCTGACTCATGGGTGCTGGTGGTCGCTTATGATTATTATTCAGGTTGCAGGAATTGGTGGATGGGATTGGTGGAGCATCGGTTTCAAAGTTCTCACTGACACCACGTTGTGGAGGCATCCGAACAAAGCTGCTGAGGTCAGCACCAGCATGTTGTCGTCGTCGTTGTTGTGATTTATTGTTCCTAGTATCATCATGCTTATTAGAGTTCGTGTACTCTGTGGCTATGCGATGGGAAGTAATAATATGACTCATGTCTTTGCGTGGGAGGGGACAAAGGAGTAGTTATAGTAAGTAAGCTTGATGTTCTGACGAGCTGAGAACTATCAGTGTGCGTGGGGGAACTTTATTATATTGTGGAAACAATAATATAACATATGGCTCTCTCAACATTTTCAATTTTGTGACAAGCGCGGCTGGACTACCGCGACCGCGACCGGATACTCATCATCATGCACGTCTGGGATATTCCGCATTTTGGTGTGAATCTGAACTGGAATCGGGGCCTGACCGGCTTGCTCACTCCTTCTGCACGGGGATCTGTGATCCGACATCATCACTGCTCGTGGAATTCATTCTTGGTCGGTGATCGTCGCGTTTTGGTCGTAGTTCGTTAAATTTTCTGTGAATTTTTCACAGATGTTCCGAAATCTCTGTGAATGACCAACAGATGTTCCGAAATCTCTGTGAATTTTTCACAGGTTTTTTAAGGGTCTTCACAGATGTTCCGAAATTGCCGTGAAGTTTCAACAGAGGTTCAGCTGACATGCGTGCACGCATGCCCTTTCGTAAAAGCACCATACAACTTCCGTAGAGGAAAAAACGGTTAATGTTGTGCGCAAGCAATGCTTGGTCGTCTGGGTCCAAAATTCTGTGAATTTTTCACAGATGTTCCGAAATCTCTGTGAATTTTTCACAGATGTTCCGAAACTTCTGTGAATTTTTCACAGGTTTTTTTAGGGTCTTCACAGATGTTCCGAAATGTCGAAATTGTGGCGAATGGTGGGTTCAGCTAGGAATATGACATTTATGGCTGCACTATGTAAAACTAGTCGTAGACTTTTTTCCACGGTCGTCTGAGTCAAAAAGTCTGTAAATTTTCTATCGTCTGAGTCAAAAATTCTGTGAATTTTTCACAGATGTTCCGAAATCTCTGTGAATTTTTCACAGATGTTCCGAAACAAACAATTTGATGCGTCATCGATTTGCACAACAATGACTGCGGAAAGAGATTGCTGTTAGAAAAACGTTATTGCTGTAGAAAAACCAGAGTCACACATTGTAGGCAAAGTCACACAGCGCAGGTACGTAAAAAGGTATGGATCTAGTTTATTCATGATAAATTTTCTTCCTGGACCATAGTTCTTTTGTTTGTACTCTTTCTCCGACCAGCTGATCACCTTTGCTTCCAGTGCCCAAAGAACTTTCACCCAGTGCCATAGGTTGTCGTCTTGGTCCCGTTGTGTGCTTATCCCAGAAGCTGAGGCAAGGGAGTTGATTGCAACTAGCAATCGCTTAAGCCCCTCCTTGCTCCTGTCAGATGGGCGGAGCCCCAAGTCTTTGTTCGTACAATTCAAAATGTCTTGCCAGAGAATGAATAGAGTGCTGGGGCGTTGGCCAAAATGAGCCTTGAAAACTCCAATATTATGCTCCTTGAAGTTGTCATCAGTAATTGTGGTAGGTGAACCCCCAATCATTTCAAATCCGTAGATCAGCACCTGTTCTGGTGTCACTTCGATTCCAAGCATCATCCTGAAAGATTCTGAAACTCTCTTCGCGTTTTCTCTTCAAAATCTCAAGCAAGCGTGACCAAATTTGAAAAAAACGGTTAAGTTGGCACCGTCTTCTGAGTTGAATTTTCTATCGCCTGAGTCAAAAATTCTGTGAATTTTCTATCGTCTGAGTCAAAAATTCTGTGAATTTTTCACAGATGTTCCGAAATCTCTGTGAATTTTTCACAGATGTTCCGAAACTTCTGTGAAAAATTTACAGGTTTTTTTGGGGTCATTACAGATGTTCCGCAATTGCTGTAAAAATAAAACAAACTTTAAAATTAAATCTGGCGAATGAAGTTGAATACTTAACGGCATTGTGAACATTTATAAAATTCCTTGTCGTAGAAGTTTCTTTCTGGCAGGCAATAAGTGAAAGTCGATTTTTGAAGTTTCGTGCAGAAGAGGGTGAAAATGACCACATCGACTCTCCAAAAAAAGAAAAAAGCTGGCTTCACAGAAAACTGCGGGATATCCCTGGGGACAAGACCAATCCAAAAAAAGTGGAAACAAAATGGTCCAGCGAAATAGTTGCATAGCAAAACGTTTTTGAATCTATTGCGTTGGAAGAATAATGGGCTCTTTCTTGCCTTGTTATCAACAGGCCCTCCAAATAGCAGAACTGGACCTGCACTACATTTCACTACTGTCCTGTAGTTGGTTATGATATGTTTAGCGCCGTTGTCATATTGGACTAGTTCGACTACGTAGAATCCGATCAGAACCGCTCGGTTCCAAAAATCCTTCGAAGAACATCGTACATTCAACTTGTGATGGGCACAAGAATCATTAGCTTCAGACACAAATCAAATTCATCGACAACTTTGACGACCCAAACACAAACACAAAAGCAATTATGAAAGCCTGGAGACTTCAAAAGTACAACAAAGATGTTGGCGCTGCCATTGATAGCCTAACGCTCGAGGACATCCCTGTCCCGGAACCTCAGGATGGCAATGTTCTCATCAAGACTGCATGCTGCAGTGTAAACCCCGTCGACTGGAAGCTCTTTTCGGGTGCTATGGATGCAATGTTCCCACAGGTCTTCCCTTCTACACCCGGATTCGACGTTGCCGGTGTTGTCGAAAAGGTGGGACCTGGAGTAACAGATCTCGCTGTTGGCGACAGAATCACTTGCGATTTGGGTGGTGCTTCATCGAACAAGCAAGGCCCCAGTGGTGCATTCGCAGAGTACTGCATTGCCCCCGTTGACTTCTGTTCCAAGGTCGGAGATATCGACTTTGAAACTGTTGTTGGATTGCCATTGGCCGGTATCACTGCCTTCCAAGGATTGTTCACTGGAATCCACAAACAAGATCTTGGGCACTGCAAGGAAGGTGACAAGGTATTGATCCTTGGTGGTGCAGGTGGTGTCGGAACCTTCGCCTTGCAACTTGCATCGAATGCTGGATGTCATGTTGCAACCACTGCTTCTCCCGCCAAATTCGATTTCGTCAAGGGTCTTGGTGCCAAAGAAATTATCAACTACCACGATCAAGACTGGGGTGAAGTTTTGGCCGGCCAAGACTACGATTTGATTTTCGACTGTATCGGTCTGATGGACGATCTTAAAGTCCGCGCACCCAAGGTGTTGAAGAAGGGTGGAAAGTTCATCTCCATTGCCAACTTTGACCCAAGTGCTGCCAAAGCCACTGACGATATTGAGTTCGCTGTGTTCTTGACGGTCAGTAACAGGACTGATTTGGACAAGATGGTTCAAATGATGAAGGATGGAAAACTAAAGGTCGTCAACGACACGGTTTACCCCTTCGCTGAAACTCAGGCCGCCCTCAAACAATCCATGGGTGGAAGAACTAGTGGAAAGGTGGTGATCAAGCTCTAAATACCAAGCAATAAGAACGAAGAAACATAGATTACTGAGATTTTGCACATTGCATCAATCTATTTTATTTGTCAACATCATGCTTGTTGGTTTCCTCCTCTTCGTTTTCCTCTCCTCTTCGTTTTCCTTTCCGAAATAGGATCGGACCAATCGAATGATGGCAACTTGTCTTTTGCGCAGCATGCGCAATACAATTCTTTCGAAAACAGATGATACTGCAGAAATCCAAATTAGGCGAGCGAGCAAACCTTCAATGTCCCAAAAAAGATTCGCAACTCTCTGCGGTACTGGTAGCCATCGTCTGTGGCTCGTCCGATATCTTCTAGTGTTACTTTTTTAGTTGTATAATAGTTATCAAGAGTTTTTTTATAAAGAAATTTGTGTTGTTAGGAGCATCAAAACGGACGACGTCTTACGACATAAAACGATTACTACAGAGTGCTCACAGTGGAACACCTTCCCCCCCCGTGCCATGACCGCATGGCTAGAGAGTGACATTGGACATTGCGCACTCGACAAAAAAAAACCAATCACCTACTCACTTTCAACTTTTTCACACCCGATATATACCACACAAGAGAATAATACGAAAAAGCTAAGCTCGTACAGTAACTTCAGTAATCATGGGTATCTTCCGTTTTACTGAAGAGACAACGACGGCCACCTACGAGTTTGAGAGGATGACTTGGGATGAAATGGACGAAATTTTTTGGACAGAAGAGGAGGTTGGTGATTTTCGTAACTTTGCCTTCATGGTTGATTGTGAACTCGAGGAAGAAGATTGGAGTGGCCCAGATGTGGAACCACTTCCATGGAATAAGGAGATTGATGAAAAGAAGTTTGAGAAATTTGAATCGAATCTTAACGAACTCAAAGCCAAGAGAAAGCGTGAAATGGAGTCTTTTGCAGCCTCTGGCAACCTTCCAAGTGCACATGTGAAACCAGAGTATTACGCACTGGAGGATATCGAGAACCACCCAGTGAAAGCGCCACCGGGGGAAGCACCTCCCACCAAAAAGACCAAGATGGACGAGGAGGATGTAAAGGAGGAAGAAATAGAAACCTCCAATCAAACACAAGAGGAACCCGTCGCTGAAGAATCCCTTGAAGCGCAACCTCAACCTCAACCTGATTCTGAAGAATCTGAACCTGAACCTGAACCTGAGGAGCCCACGATCGAAGAAGAACCTGTGGCTGAAGAGGAACCCAAGGGCGAAGAAGAACCATCAGAGGTAGCAGAGGAACCATCCGACGTAGCAGAAGAAGAACCATCAGAGGCAGCAGAAGAAGCGTCATCTGTTAACCTAGAAGAGGCCGTGGCAGAATCGGATCCACCAGCCAAACCACAACCCAAAGTAGAAGAAGCAGTTGTTGATAAGAAACCCGAAAAGAAAAAGTCGAAGAAGAAAAAAGACAAGACTGAGAAAGAGCAAGTACAAGTCTCTGAAGCGACTGAAGAGGAAGCCAAGAAGAAGAAAAAGTCGAAGAAGAAGAAAGACAAGACTGAGGAAGAGAAGGAACAAGTCGTCGAAGCAACTGAGGAGGAGGCTAAGAAGAAGAAGTCGAAGAAGAAAAAAGCCAAGACTGAGGAAGAGAAAGAACAAGTCTCCAAGCCTAAGCAGGCAGGAAAATCCGAAAAGAAGAAGACGAAGAAGAAAAAAACAAAGACTGAAGAAGAGAAGGAACAAGTATCCAAAACGATTGAGGCCGAGACCAAGCCCGAAATATTGGAAGAAGAGATCCAACCAAAACTAGAGCCAGAGACAAAGGCCGAGGAAGAGCAAGCTGAAATAGCTGAACCTGCCAAAGATGAAATCGAAAAGCCCAATCCGGAAATATTGGAAGAAGAGACCCAACCAGGAACAGAACCCGAAACAATGGTGGAAGAAAAACAAGCAGAAACGGCTGAATCTTCCACAGATGAATTCACCGTAGTTACCGAATCATCCGAAGCAGAGTCAGAAACCGAGTCGGAACTAAATTCGTCGGAGCGAAGTACCAGCAAACGTGAAAGTGGTATGAAAAAATCCAGGTTGGGGCGCTTTGCCGGTAAAACGGCTGGAGCTGTCGTTGGCACAGTGAAAGGAGGCGCCAAAGCAGGGGTCAAAGTGACCACGAGTACGGCCAAATTCGGAGCCAAAACTTTCCAAAGTGGTGCCAAAATGGGTGTCGGGGCAGTGAAAGGGGGCGTCAGCACAGTGAAAGCGGGCGCCGATGCCGTTGGTGTCACCACGGTAGTCAGCGCAGGAGCCAAAACTTTCCAAAGTGGTGCCAAAATGGGTGTCAAAACAGTGAAATCGGGCGCCGATGCTGTTGGTGTTACCACGGTCGTCAACGCTGGTACCAATGCTGTCAAAGCGGGCGCCAAAGTAGGTACCAGTGCTGTGCAATCGGGCGTCAAGGTGGTCGGTGCTGGGGCCGATGCTTTCGCTAATACTACGATCGTCAAAGCTGGTACCAGTGGTATCAAAGCGGGCGCCGATGCTGTTGGTGTTACCACTGTCGTCAAAGCTGGTACCAGTGCTGTCAAAGCTGGTACCACTGCTTTCGTAGCGGGCGCGACTTACGTCACTGGGATGCTCATCCCCAAGAGAAAAATCATGGTTACGAATGATACCACAGGCTCGGAGAATAAAGTAAAGAAGTTGGTTCGGCCTCCAAGGGCTCAAAGGGCGCCCCAACAAGAATATCAACCGATTGAAGAGGAACCTCCGGAAGCGGAATCAAACGCAGGAGATCCAGAAGCTGCTCCTATAGCCGAGAATGTTGAAGCTGAAAAGACTGAAGAGGCTCCCCCGAAACCAGAATCAAACGCAGAAGGTCAAGAAGATGGAGGAAGCAAAAGGATTGAAACTGAAAATGTCGAAGAGGCGCCTCCCAAACCAGAATCAAACACAGAAGGCCAAGAAGACGCAGGAGCTGAAAAGATTGAAGAGGCACCTGCATCACCTTCGAAACCTCCTAAGTCTCCAAAATCTCCGGGGCGATCGGGGCGATCAAAATCTCCTGCTCGATTATCGAAAAAAGGTAGCGCACGAAAATCGAAAACGAAAAAAAGCGACGACAGCAAAAGCGAGAAAAAAATCGAAAAATCCCCTTCTAAACGGAAATCCAAGAAACCAAGTTCCAGCGCTGGGAAAGAGTAGGTTGTGTTTGATCTTGTTGACTCGCTGCTACTTCTCTCAAATTCCCTCAAAGGGATGCGTGCTTGGCCTGATAATGATGACTATTAAGATCGTATTGTGTTAGTTTTCCTTCTCGCTTTCCAACTGTATTCCACAATAATTGAGCGATTGCATACAATTTTAGATCAATAGTTGCAGTGGGACTTTTCTGGTCAACATGCCAGACTCGTCTTGGCTTAGATCATCAGAGTCAAACTTGAAAATTAAAGGCAGGATATACTGTACTTATTATAGTAGGTTATTGATCATATTCTTCAGCTGTTATAATTATCCCCGCTACCGTCGTTGTCGCTTTGTGCTACTTTCCTCTGACACTCCATCGTCACTGAACTCAGTCGGAAATATCTCCTTCAGCATGTCCCACCCAGTATACTACCTGATCAAGACTGATCAGGAAAGCCTCTTTGGTACGAATCGTCCTGCTTTCTTCGTAATAAGGACACGTGCTGAGCCTCCACAATTAACAAGCGTATCAGTGCGAGCGAACTGGACCATCATTGGTCCTATTTTACTAGGATTTTTTCCTCAACATTGCCATGTTTGTTCGTCTCCTCCTCCTCTTCTTCCTCGTCATCCTCGTCCACTTCCACCATGCTATCAAAATTGGATCGGACCAATCCAATCGCGACCAACACACTCACCAGGAGTGGCATGAAAGTAGCATTGAGCAAGTTCTCAAGGCCCGCCCAGGTTGCCATGGCACTAATCAAAACATCCCCAATGGATCTTGCCGCCGTTCCGGCTTCTGTCGCTAAGAATCCCGAATTGAAGATCCCCTTGGCCCACGCCTTTGGAATCACTTTGGACAGCAATGACATGTTGGGACCTTCTAGGCAATTGGCCGACAAAAAGACCAAGATGGCAAAGGCCATGTATTGATAGGAAGTGTAATGATCGGTATTGTAGACAAAGATGCCCAACACACTCACAAGCATGAGCCATAGTGTGCCGTAAATCAATTCGCGGTCTTGGTAGTTGTGACTTAGACGGGCCACAAACATGTTGGCCGGAAAGTTGAGCAAGCCCAAGAATGCGAGAAAGGCACCCGTGTGTTGCGTGTTCCAATGAAAGTAATAGGAGGTGACCGTCGCCGATGAACTCAATAGGCACTCCAGAGCAAACTTGAGTACAAAGTACAGGAACAAGGTCAACATGACTGGAATATTCTTGTAAATGGGTGGTTCCTTCTTGACTGCTGCTGCTGCTGCTTTAGAATCCGACTTTTTCAACAAGGGCTCTTCTTCCGAGTTGGGTACTGTCTCTGTCTCTGTCTCAGACGATGACTTATTGCTCTTATTGTGTTGATTGTTCCCATAAATGTGCGATCGATCCGGTTCTTCAAAAAAAGCGACAAAGCAAATGAAAAAAATGGACCAAAGCACCAACATGACCCATCCCGGAGCCGTCTCGACTGTAAACAAGAGTGACGCCGTGGGATATTCGACCTTGCCCAAGATGGCCGCAATGGCTGGACCTACTGCCATGCCCAGACCACCTGCCACGACAAAGTTGGCCGAGGCCGACGTTCGTTCCGACCGCGAAAAGGTATCCGCAATGAAGCGTCGATTAATCGATCGGGCGCTTCCAAACCCGTTGAAAAAGCGTCCCAGCATGACGTAGGTCATGGAATTTTGATGCAGCGCCATGGCATAAAAGACATTGCCCACCAGACTACAAGTGGATGCAAAGATCAAGGCATTTCGGTAGGAATAATTGGACCACCATCCATAGAGTACAGTAGCAACGAGTGCTGCATTCGGCGTCATGCCAATAATGATTCCCGCCATGGCTTCAGAACTACCCAATTTGTCCGCATATTGTCCACTGGTGGGTGCGACAATGTAATAATTGGTCATGTACAAAAAGGTGGAACACAAATTGAGAAAGGAGGAGATTTGTTGGGATTGCGTCATGACTTTGATGTTTCCATCACTGTCGTGTCTATCTTCTCCTCCTTGGACATCCAATTCGATGAGAGATTGCGCCGCCACCACTTGAACGTATTTGGTCGATTTCTTGAGCCGATTCCTTGCCGCATGGATCTTGCTCAAGATGGGTTCGTGGGGTTGGGTGACGGTGCACAAACGGACCAACCAATTATAGTTTGAATGGTTGTTAGAGTTGTTGTTGCTGCTTCGCGATACTAGAGATCGAGCCGACGATTCTCGTCGAAAACTCCTCCTCGTACTGTTGCCTTGTTTTTGTTGTTGACCCCCCTCTTCCAAGATGCTTCCCAACATGGCAATGCTGTCGGATTGGGCCCGTCGATGCGAATTCTTGTTGTTGTTGTTGTTGGCATGTTTCTTGTTGCTTTTGTTGGCATTGTTGTTGTTTTTGTTGTTGTTGTTGTTGCTATTGTCGGCATTGCTAGTAGTATCCGCCAGAGCAGCATCATGACTACCACTACTACCACCATCATTCTCCTCCTCTAGATGACCCATGTTGTATTGGAGTGCCACCAAGGCCATTTCCATTCCATGCAATTCCAAAAATGCCTTCTTGAGAGTAACGATCAAGGCTGTCAATCCACCATAATTGTACAATTGATCCAAATGTGTATCGTCCATCTGACTGTTAAATTTGGCTATATAACTTTGTGACAATTTCGTTTGGGGATGTGTCTTGTCGTGCTTTTTGAGAATTTTGCGGACGGCCGTGACATTCAGTTCGACGTAGGATATGAAATCCAGGACCAACTGCGCATTGGATCGATAATCATCGTGCAATTGTTGCAAGAAGGATTTGGAAGCTCGAATTTTTTCCAATTGTTGCTGCCGTTGCTGCCTTGTTTCATTGTCTTCGTTGTCGTTGCCATTGTGCAGTAGTGGATCCAGCATTATTAATGTCTGGTGCTTGTTGTGGTCCATAATTATCGATTGCACTTGTTGTTGACATTTCGCCCTTTTTTCATGTAAAAACAACAAGTCATGTGCCAAAGTTCCTTGTTGATGCAATAAAAACATGACTACTTTTTCAATTTCTTGATCCAAGGCATGTTGAAATTGGTGGCTGCTATTTGTGGTGTTACCATTATTGTTTTCGGCTGCTGCTGTTGCGGACGAGGCCGAAAACAAAGAGAAATCGGAAAGCGAGCGTCGATGGTTATTGGAGGATGAAGGGGTACGAGATTGTTGTTGTTGTTGTTGTTGTTGTTGTTGCTTTGGACTTACGCCACCGTTTTCCAAGTCTTCATCCTTAACTTTGCTTTTCTTGAGTAGCTTCTTGAGCTTGTCATAATCAATGTAATAAGAGGACCATTGAGGTTTTCCCTTGGCAATGGACGTTTGCAATTGTTTGCCAAATTCCACCATGATTATTAGCTAAGCGTTGCTTGATTGATTGTGTGTGTGTGTGTGTGTGTGTGTTTGTGTGTGTGATTGCACGATGTGATAATATATATAGTGTGGTATATTTTATATACCTATTATTATGACACCGGCGATGCAAGTAATGATGTTGTGGTATAGGTAGGTACTGCATTATTGCAGACATCCATGTGTCCATTATCACTGACGACTCACTCACTCAACTCAGATGCGCGATCAATCACGCGACGGAAGATTCGAATCAATCAGAATGCGAATCTTCGAAATTGGGACTATGGTAGTATTTTACAACGGTCGGCACGACGTCAACGATCGGATCTCGAAAAAAATCGCCAAACCTGTAAGTAACGTAGAATGTACGTACAACAAGTACCACTCGTATTCGCATTTTCCCTCCACCAAATTTTTTTTTGAAACTACAGAAGCTTTAGCATTAGTACTCCCAATTGCCACTGCTGCCAGCAATCACAACAACAAGTACAAGTTCTTCAACTACACAGCACACAGCTAGATGCCCAACAAACAAGCTTATCAAAAGCACATTCACAAAGTATTCGAAATCAACAGTAACAACAACAGTAACAACCACAAAATGTCAGCGCCAGGACCCGACTTTGCCCGACAACAAGAATTGGCCGGCAAAAAGCATGCAGACCTAAAAGATGATGAAAAGATGTATTTGATGCGACGCGAGATTGATCACTTGCGGAGCGTCATTCGAGACCAAAACGATGGGTCCTTGCAGTCGGCCGCCAAACCAAGAGCAAGTACTAGTACTAGTACTAGTAGCATTGAAAGCAGTACCAGTAGTAGTACTACTACTTCTACTGCGAGCAATGCCATGGACCGAGCCACCGTCCTGACGCTCTTTCTATTTGTGGGATTGGTAGTCGTTGCCATTTGGAAGCGACGAACGCATCGACGACGAAGCGTCCAACATCGAACGAATGCAAGGTTACAGGAAGAAGTCATGACCTTTGAATTGCAAAATTCATTGGCGGGGGGATACCGCTACGAGGCACCTACTACCACTTCTGTTACGAATACTACTGTGGCACAAGGTAATGCAGACACGATTCGAATCTAGGTGACTTGGTTGTATAATTTTAGCAACCAGAAATACAGTAGGACTAGGAATACCGTAGTATATACATATTATGATATGAATCTGTCTTCTATATACATTCAATATATCTTTCCCAATGCACATGGTACACGTGTACCTGGTACGATACTGTACAATGTTGTGCTTTGTTGTAAGTTTTACATCTTACCTTCTACACTGTAACAACAATAAAGGAATGCAGACTAGCAAGAAGAAATAATAATAATAATAATAATATGATATGATTTCTATCTTTTTATTTATATCTTTCCCATAATGCACGGTGGTACAAATTAGATACCATGCTATACATACATGTATACTACAGACCAGACTTGTCTTCTTATTCACAAGTAATAAGAATAGACCCTCATCACCTTAGGTTGAATTGTGGTTTGGAAAAGTCCAAACTCATACGCTTGGGATTGCGTCGGTGACTTTGGACCAACTTGTTGGTATCCTCTCGTTCTTCGGTATGGTACTTTTGCACCAATTCCTTCACAAAGGCTTCTCCCTTTTCTTCCCATTCCCGACGATTTTCCATGGCGTAATTCAAATATTCGTCACTGGCCACTCCAAAGACGCCACATTCCTTCAACTTTTTGGCCAATGGAATGATGTAATTGTCAAAGAATCCGAGTTCGCCCTTGTACCACATTTCGGCAGGATTGTTTTCCATCCGACCAGCCTTGTAGGCAACAGTCATTTCATGAAACAACCGTTCGTTCCACTATATTGTAATTATTGATATTGGTAGAGCGAATGAAGAAAAAAAGTACAATGGTGTGAGAACGATTGGATGGAAATGGAATACAACAACAACAACATCATCATCATCAACAACGCAACATCAACTCCTTCCTCTTACCTTGCGATAAATGTGCCAATGCTGCATGGTATGAGCCACATCCGAAGCTTGGATCAAATGCTCAATCACAATGGTAGCCTTGCGATTCACATTGTCCTTGGTCTCGTCTCTTGTAATTGGTTTGGGACCACTGAAGGACATTTCCCAACGATTCCTTCGCAAGGTTTGCAATTGCTTATCAAAAATGTCCGTCGCCAGGACGGTATTCGCCATCAATTGACGGAATCTCTCCAGTTCAAAGGGAGTGGCGTAAATGGTACGACGAAATTCGCAAAAGCGTGGATGCATCAACGTGTCCCAGGCCAAGACAATGGAATTTTGTTCGGCCACACTCTTGTTCTTGAAAATGTGCGCCAATTTGTGATCTTCCTTGATGAGTTGGAAATTGGAGACTCCCAAATGGTCCAAATCATGAACCAAGGCGGCTAAAATGACACTGAATTGCGTCATGGGGTCCGAAGTGATGCCATAGGTATGATCATGAAGAGACCAACCAAAGTCGTGAGATTTGGCAGCATTTTCATTGGCATTCAAGATTTCATCGGCCGCAATGATTCGACTCAGTAGTTTGGAAACAGACATCATGACATGCGACGCATGTTCAAAGTTGTGAAAGGGATTGTCCCGGTACATGGCGGCCACACAGGCCACATACAATTTCATCTGTTCCATGACGGCTTCTGGCAGCACTATATCGTCTGGATTTTGTTGGCGTTTGTACACTTTTTGATCAAACCCGGGCAACGGAATGGTTTCCACCAATTCGTCCAGTACCATGAATTGACAACGGATCTCGCCTTCTCTCATGGTGAGTTCCTTGTCGTACAAGGTTTTGTGGTGATTGCTTTGCGATGCAAGTCGATGGGCCACGATTTGTTTCAAAAGACGAGCCAAGACATCCACGTTCCATTGACAGAGACGTTTCATCTTGGGCGAAAGCAAGGCTTCAATGTCTTCATAAGAACTTGTCGATAAGTTGAGGGATGCTTGAGTGATTTCTTCGGGCAGAGACATTTCCAAGCTCTGTTGTTCGGGTTGTTGAAACTCAGCGGTAGTGTAACCAAGTTCATGTAGTTTGCAGTCCTGCTTGGTCATGAGCCAAAAGGTTTGGAGATTCCCCTTGCCCTTTGCTGTCACCAATTGATCTCTTCGGCGAAGCCAATCGGCCTTGCCTGCCAACGCAAGGAGGTCGGCAGTCTCTTCCGAAATGTGAATCCGATTGCGTCTTCCAGTAGCCTCAATGCGTGAGGCAGTGTTGACCGTATCTCCAAAGAGCTGGAAACGAGACTTGTCACCTCGGAGCACACCAGCTGTGACTGGTCCACTGTGAATTCCAACACGAATGCCCAAGTCACCAGTGTCAGGTCCCAGGGTCGTTTCGAGGACTCCCACCAATTCTCCAAACCTGTCAACGCATTCTCGAGCGAATCCAGCCATGATACAGGCATGGTCCTTTCTTGGTTCTATACAATGAGAAGCAATAATAATGAACAACAACAAAAGCAACAAGATTATGAGTCATACATGATACAGAGCTCACTTTCCCCATCAAAAATAGGAATCGAACAAACTTACCAGGCAGACCGGTAACTGCCACGTAGCAATCACCTACTGTCTCCACTTTGAAGACCTTTCGGCGTTTGGCAATAACATCAAAGGCCCGATATACCGTCTCAAGCAGTGTGAATACTTGAGATGGCTCGCGGACCGAGCTCCATGCCGTGAAACCAGAGATATCGGCAAACAAGACTGTAGCATGGAGAAAGAGATCTGCAATTGGTTTGGAATCAAAGAATTCCAGCGAATTTGCTTTTCCGGTGGGTAGTGCCGTCGCCATGAAGGTCTTCAGCTGATATTTGGTTGCCTTTTTCAATAGATCACTTTGTTTGCCACCTTCCCCCGCGGTGGAATCATCGTCACTGTTGTAATTCACATGGAATAATCGGTCACGAATGGTCTTGGGATAAAGCACAGAAAGAAGCTTCTCGGACTTGGAAGCAACCTTCAAAATTCTCTTTTGTCTGGCATTGACAGCTGCGTCGTAAAGGTAGAGAATTAGGATCATGAAGAGGAAAATGGCAGCAATCAAAATTGCTGCCATTTTAGGAAGGCTTGTGTGGTACTTCTCGGAGAACTCTTTGGTCGCATGGATATGAATCATGTAGGAACACTCATCCCCTCCGGTATGATGCATATCGAGAGATGGTGCAAACTCAAACTTGTGGCAAAAGTGGCCGTAATTGGGATCGCGATGATCACCAAATCCAACAAAGTGCGCATCGTTTCCCTTGACTTGGATAGTAAAGGTTTGTCCACACATATCATCCACCACGACATCCACGGCTGGCATTTCCTCGTCCGTGGACAGAGCAAATGCCGTTACCCAATCAAAGTCTGCGTTCAAGATTGCGACGATTTCGTCTTCCGTAGAATCTTTAAAGACTGGATAGAGTAGCAAGCTATTGGGTGTTTCCTCGTGATGCATGTCATGACGAAAGTCATGGAGCTCATCAAAATCAACGTTTGACGAGTAGATAGGAATAATGTGATGCGAAGTGTCGGTCATGGCAGCTTTCTTTCCTTCAAGGACCGAGTCGAAAACTGTGGAATAGTGTTCGTCCGATAGAAGATTAAAGTTGACAACTCCTCCGTCGTCCGGTGTATAGGCAGTCTGCCAAACTGGAAGAAATGGTCCTTGGCCCCTTTCAGGTATCTTGACCCCAGCAGACATTCGATAGGTGCTTGGAAAGAAGGTAGCATTCTCTACAGGCTCCCTCTTTTCAAATTCCAAGCCCCGCTGTATCCAATCCTTGTTGGCTTGAGCGTACTTTGTCCAGTTGGCATTTTCAACCGCGTCATGAATGATGGGAGCCAGGCTCAACACATGGGTGTCGGTGAGTGTCATAAAACTGGAAACCACAAAGCCAAAGTTCGGGTCGGTAAAGTAGGGCCAGTCAACGCCAGAGTTGATGGCCATTGTGGTGATGGAGTGGGCGAGCGATTGAGTATCGCCCAGAAGTTCGGTAACACGATCAGAGCTCAAGTGTTGTATGTCGTTGGCAATGACATTAAACTAAAGGTACAAGAATCATGTGTGAGGTGAGAGAAGACATCAGTAAGTATACGCACACGAATGAGTCAGTCATACATAAAAGAAACTCACCTCCATAGTAAAGTTCGTGTCCTGTTGATCTTTTAGATACTTGTAGCTCAAGAAGACACCCGAGGCGGTCACTCCAATCATGAGGAATCCAATGAAGTAACGAATGCATCGAATGGAGTTTCGTTCAAACTCGCTTTCCGTTCTTTTTTCAAATGACTCGGATGTACTTCTGTCAGAATCAGAATGCAGCGAGTCGGTATCTTTTGCATGGTGGTCGGCAGTGGAATCTGTGGAACCACTGTGGTGCTTTCGTGTAACCTTGTGGCGTGGTGATGATTGTAAGCGTTTCATCATGGCGATGATGATAATAGCAGTTTGTTTGTTGTTGTTGTTGTTGTTGTTGTTATAGGTATTGGAACAAACAGTTGATGTGTAATTTTGTGGTTTGCACCAGAACCCGAAAAAAGTCCCATACGGATGGAAAGAAAACATCAAATCGTATGTTCTTCGAACCCGTATTTATTGTTTGATAAGAACAACCCGAACGCCTCTATTTTTAATGTTAAATACGAAAAGAATGATACATAACGGTAATGATAGATAGGGAGCGATAACTGAATACCGCATCAACGATATTCCATACTCGGCGAGGTTTTCGATGTTTTGAGTTCGGGTCTCAGACATTTCTTACGCACGGAACATGATCTCCTTCTCTATTCGACTCACTCGCGGATTGATCAGCCAGACTTCCGTCATCCGTTGGAAAGCGAGCGGGCACTCCTGATATTCTGACGAAAATTCCTCTGGCGAGATGGCCATCCTCGAAACTGCCGTTACTTTTTATTGGGAAACTTGCGTTTTTGCGTCCGTGGAAGCTCGGAAATAGAAGAAAGAGATTGATAGTTCGACTCACACATACCATGCATACCATGGAGCCTGTAATGTCAGCTCCAGAATCCACTTCATCTCAGGTGGACCACAAAGAACAAGGGGTTTCCTTGGATCAGCATCAGGATGATACCACAACAGCGAATCATCGGCAAGAAGAAGCAGCAGCATCATCGCCCATCCCCAGCATCACAAGAGCTACAACAACAAATAAAAGTTCAAAGAATGAACTTCCGCAGAATTATTACGACGAAGAAGTTGCGTCCGATAATCAAGTGAATCCGCTTTATTCGATGATTCAAAAGAATCAAAGTCTGGATGAAAGCGCTTTGGAAATCAATCATCTCTCGACGTCGTCAGCCAACAACAATTCTGTCAAGTTTGCTCGACGATTATCATCTCCAACCAAATTCAACTTGAGACGGCTCAACATGGCTGGCATTATGGTCTCTGCCGTAGAAGACGATTCGACGCCTCGACTATTTGCCAATTCATGGTCCTTTGGATCACTCACCAAGTCATCTTCACGGCTGGATGGTGTGGTCGATGACTCCGACGATGATGTTGATGAAGAAGAAGCAATGGAAGACAGAATGAACGTACCTTTACACAAAACCAAAAGAGAAAGCAATCTTCCACCGGTGAACTCCATGGAATTCAATTTGGACATGATCGAATTGGCTCCTTCAGACGACAACAAGAATGATGTAACAGAGGAACCGAAGGTGGACAAGGAGGATACATCTGTGACGCAACTGACCGATGTGCAAACCGACTCGGAATATTTGGAGGATTCGGACGAACGGAACAAGGAGAAGGCGGAAATTCATCATGAAGACATTGAAGCAAGCAGCGACTTTCACAAGTTACCCGAACAGCATAGTCCAAGCGATGATGATGAGAAAGTTGGCGAGTCCAAGAAAAAGCCTGTATACTTTATCGGATGGTGTGCGATTCTCTTAACCTTTGCTATTGTCATTCCTTTGGCCGTTGTCTCAATGGCGCAGTCAAAACAAGATGAGCTGCAATCAAATCCAATGGCTTCAGACGGGCCGACGAATGAGGATACCGTCGGAAGCTTGACAAATCAATCCTTTCCTGTATCGACTGCACCATCACTTCCTCAGCCGACCCAATCTGGAATGCCAACACAGTCCTACAGTCCATCCGTATTTCCTTCAATGGTTCCATCCTGGAATCCTTCAAAAAAGCCAAGCGTGTCGCCTTCCACAAGCCCAACGACTAACCCAAGCGAAATACCATCGATACAACCTTCCATGGAACCATCCACAAAGCCATCGATTGCACCCACAGATCATCCGTCTATGTACCCCACGGTACTACCAAGTCCAGTTCCCACTGGCGTGCCAACAAAAAGCTCTAGTCCAACCCAATTGTTGTGCGAGATTCGTGAAAGTGACGGCTGCGAGGACTACTACCACCCGACTGGCTGGGTAAAAGACCTCTCATGCACCGTCTCGAATGGCTTTCTTACTTGCAGTATTGCATCATGTTATGATTTCCGCCCAAGAGATTGGCCATCCTGGAATATTCTTATCACCAATGCCATTCAGAATACCTTTCGGATTCGACAAGATGATACTCAGGCATCTGTCGTGCTAGAGCGAAGGAACTTTGATGGAACTTGGACTAGTATGAATTACTACCAAGTAAAAGCATCTGCTTCTGAAGTTGTATTTGGCCTACCGATTGGAGCAATATCAGATGTCGAAAAATTGCGCACCTGGTTGGTATCCTACGATGAAAACGGTATGGATGTAGATCGGATTCCTCGAGTTGGGAGTCTCTTGTTCACCGGAGCAGGTGACGTTTGTTCATAAAATTTCATAGATATAGTTCTAAGCCCACACTGGGTTTTGAAACGTGCATTATATATATCTATATATATCCTATAGGTAGACTTCGTACTTCTAAAGGACCATTCTTGAATTTAGCATCGAGGCATCGGACAGCCGAGTAGGCGTCATTTGAAATTGCAAGCACTCTTGCCAGTACACTTGGGTTCACATGTGGGTCGCTGGAAGGACCAATCGCCGGAGGATTATTCTCGTTCCCAAAATCGAAGCAATCCATCGGTCTGGCAACCGCAAAAAATCAAAGAGTAGGTCCCATAATTCCCCCTCGTCCTCACCACAGTTCATGAGTTCCGCCAAGACTGGACAAGTGTATCGACATAGTGTCTTCTTGACAACCAATTCTACTATCAATAATGCAGCCTCCTCGTCCATTGATTTCTCAGTCGAAAAAATTGGATCAAAATCCACTTCATCGACATTGCAGCATTTCACAACAATTCCAAGCACAATGGAATGGTATTCCAGATTGCAACGGACTTGCGTTTGTTCTCAAATCAAGCCTTGTTTGAAGAATAACATTCGTTTGAACACTGCGGGGCTCCGGAGTGCCACAATAATTGTCATATTTGTTTGCCACGATTTTTCTTTTCCATCAGTCCCCACCGCAGATGAACATCTATAAAGTGTGAAAGTTTTCATCGCTCAAGGCTGCCAGCCTGTCTCGTTTCAGCCTCATGGTCATCTGAAAATAACAATAATGGTATCTTCTAAAATTGTGTGCGTGTGTGCATGTGTGTCTGTGATTGCGATTGATAGGTCCTTCCAGATTGCTGTTATTGTCAATAAGGATGCGTATATATGCGGTGAATCAACTGTATTATACGAGGTTGGATCGATCTTGCCGACGAAGGTAGCGGCGTTGACATATGGCTGTATAGGAGTTGGCCCTTGGTCAACAGTTATGATTCTGCTCCTATTGTATATTTACCAATAAAACATCAACTATAAAGTATCCATCTTGCAGCCGCTCGCACAATAAATTCTTCATTGTGCTGTTTTAAATGTTACTGAGTTGACAGATCTTCGACTTCTTTGACTAAGTGTACGTGTGCACAGAAGTTCAAAGTGGTATGGTACGTGTACGCGTACGGACAGAAAACTTGATTGATTGATTGATTGATTGATTGATTCTAATATCCTTCAGACCTTCAGATTATTAAAAAAATATGTCATTGTATATATTGCCACTATCGTATAGAACTTGAATGAATGTGGCATACCGGTATATTATAATACAGTATATGTATTGATATCATCTTCCATCGCATATAGCGTAAGAATAACCAAGGAGAAAGATTGATTGATTGATTGACTCACTCGTCATTCGGATCGCAGGCCATTTGAGATCCCGCAAACAAATTATAATATATAATAAATCATGGAAGACGACGACCACTATAGTAATTCAAAGGATTATCAGGACGATGTGCAGGATCATAAGAAGGCGGATGCCTCCTCGCCGGATCATGAGCTTGTCGACGATGGCTCGATAACTGCCACCATCTCTACTACTACTACTACTACTACTACTTCCACCAAATCAGGGAAACGACGAAAACGAAAGAAAAAACTGTCCATGGATGACTTGAAACGCAAGGTTTCAGAGTTGATGCAGATTTTTGAAGAGCATGGCATCTTTGTCCCGCCACCCGAAAGTACCAATGGCCAAAAGAACAAGGTATGGAGCAATCGGAATTATGGAGCAGATAAGAAGCGACAACGGAAGAATGCTGAGCGAGAGCTCATCGAGGCACGCATAGTGCAACTGGAGTCATGTTTGAAATCCGACCATGGGTTGTTATTGTCAACTACATTGAATGTCGAATTCGACCAAGACACCTGATGTATGACTCCGTTTTCAATGTCGTGGTTCTATACTATAGAGAGAGCTTATTGTCGACTTGGTGGTCTTGGAGAAGTCAACTGATGTACGATTATTCCGCGTGCAAAAGAGTTACGAAAGGCGAAAGACACCGCGGTAGTTTAGTTTAGTACTACATCTTGAACTCTCACGATGATGACAAGTCGGCACGGCACGAAGGCTGACATGGCACTTTTCATCGAGCTGTTCTCTTTACGATGATGTTCCACACAGTTCGGTAGACGACGACTTCACTTTGGTTGACACTGTTCCTTTCGGAAATAATTCCCCAAGCACAAGTTCCAACTCACGAGCTTCAGGCTGAGTAAAGGATTCAATCTGTCTTCTTCTCATATGTTTCTAGAAGTTAGACCAAACATTAGGCTATGCCGTTGTGGGGAGTGCATCGAATTGGAAACGAAGCCTTCTATAGCACCCATTCAATTCGTCATGCTACTACTATGTATATATAGAAGCGTAAGCTTTATTATAACGACCGGAGCCGATACATTGCCTTTCCAGCACCGAAAGGTGCATTACCATTCTCCGGCAATAGTTTTACACATCATATTAATATACAAACCCACAATATAGCAAGAAGCAGTCCACCAAAACGAAAAAGTCACAAATCTGATTTTTTCAAAAAAGTAAAACAACCTAATGCATAATGTATCTAATTACGCTTCTTGATCGTCACTTGGAGGCCCATACAACTCTTGGTTGCGTTCTGCAGCAGTAATCGCTTCTTGTGTGGCAGCCACAGCAGTCTTGATCTTCTCTAGTTGTTCCGCGTCAGTGAGTCCCTCTTCCTTCATAATCTCCAACAGGAATTCACCGAGTCTTTGTTGTTCACCCTTGATAGCAGACTGGTGGTAATTCTTACGGAATAATGGAACAGCCTTTCCATTTTCAAAAGTCAATTCCGTGGCCTTTGGGGTGCGCCCCTCTTCGTCAAACTCGACGCGGAACTTGACTCGCTCGTCTTTGTACAGGTACGGCCGGGTTGGATATTCGTCGCTCGAATGTGGTGAGTCAATGGAGGTTCTGTGGACCCAGACTTCCGACGAGCCAGCCTCTACCGGATCATCTGGAATGAGAAAGCCGTATGCCTTTTTGCGGATGAAGAATTTGACGGTCCCCGTCAAGAAACCATCAGTTTCGGTCGAGAAATAGGATACACAACTACTAGTAGTACTATTAGCGGAGAATGAATGATGATTCAGCAGGATCTGACGGTTGTTGTTTGCGAGCAGGGACAATCTGCTTGCATTGACATGTAATGATCGAAAGGCAATCATGATGCGAGATGGATTTTATAACTGTGCTCGTTACTTTCTTCTTCAGATGTGTGGATCCTGTTATAGTACCGGGTAGGAAAGAAGATGATGTGTGTCGTGACATCAACAATAATAAACGATGGGTGAAGGGAGACTTGACGTATGGTATGCCAGACGGCGTGGATTTTTCTGCCATATTCTCCATTCTGTCTCCATAAAATATTTTGTCTATTCCGCTTCCATGGTACAACTTTAAAAAAAAAAAAAGAATTCAAAGTGAAGGAACCAAACTAGCAGTCCTTTTGTCAAACATTTGTATCCATCAAAATGCTCTTTCATTGGGCTGCCGTGGTTGCTTGCTTGGCTACAAGAATGTCTCAAGCTGACCCATATGATCCCATAATAGAGCTGCAGTACAGTACAGTAGCTGATCCCGAACGTCCTGTTGGTTTTGGAATGTTCTTCCGTCGGAGCTGGAAAAGGCCCAAAAGGAGAAACCTCCAGCACATTTTGGTTCGAAAGGTTCCCAAAGCGACGTCGACACAACAGCAGGCACTTTTCATCATTTTGCGTAGAGTTGTGTACAATCAGTACGAGGCGAGGTCACGCAACACGAATCGTTTTACTGTATTTTATTGTCTGACGTCTGACGTAGAAAATCTACCCTACATAATACTAAATCATTTGAAGTGATCTTCTACAATAGCAGCTTCAACACTTCTGCTGCTGGTGTAGGTCAACAGCACACCAACTGACAGTCATCATGTGCAGCAGGAACTACTTCCAAGCGAGGGAAGGAGAGACACTGAAGGAAAGCGCTGCCGCAGATGCGATATTGGAGGAAGAATCGAAGGATAGTTTCTTCACTTTCCCGCAGCATCAAACTAGTTCCGGACAGCACATTTCACAAATCGCTGAATCATCTTCTCGATGGCCAGTGCTGCGAGAAGAGACACCTGCGGGTAATGAATGCGTGGAAACGATAGCCAGCCCGAACCGTCCACCTAGACTGCCTGAAACTATTGAATTCCGAACGTCCCCTCAGAATAAGAAAGCAGGAGGCAGAGGACGAAAACGGTGCCTGAAAAAGGCTTCAGCTCAACGCCAGCAATACGAGAAGTATCGAATGGGAGGAGACAAAGCCCGAATAAAATCACCGGCTCAAGAAAAAGCCAAGGATTTGCTCCTGGAGAGTCTCTTCATGATGATGTATATTAGACGATCCACAACTACAATTCCAATTACCATTTCAATGCTGCGAACCACCAACCACCCAATGTAAGCATTCATCCACGCCTCTGGATTTCCTGTTGCTTCATTTGCTCATGAAATCGCTCAATTCCTGTTCTCACAACATCCACGATTGGATTCGATTCATTCCAATCCTTTTATACTCTAGGCTTCTGACAATGACATCCTATCCATTTCGAGTTTTGTATTCCAATCTTGCGTATCAGAATACAACCGGTGGCGACGACATGGTTGGAAGAACACTATTCGAATGCTTTGAATCGAACGAAGAAATTATGAAGCCGTCACTCTCTCTTTATCCCGCCTTTCTGAAACTATTATTGGACGGGGGTCGCCCATGTTCCATCCACCTGAGGGAGCATCAGGCGGGTCGCATCACCACGATGAAAGACTGTACCATCAAAGCAGAAAATGTGTACGCAATGGGAGAGCAAGTCGAGAAACTTCATTACTATGTGATTCATTTCGATGGGGTAATCTAGAGTGTCAGTCACGTCTCCGCAGTCTTGCTGTTTTGCATCATCATCATCATCATCATCATCATCTCTGAAGCAATCGTTCCAATGGAAATTAGGGAAAATGTGAATTCCTTTGGCGATGAATCAAATACAGCACAACTCCAATGGGAAATTACCTTCTACTGTTTCCAAATGATGATTGTCTAATGCCGACTTCTGCCTACTAAAAACAATAAGGGTATCCAGAAAGTACTACTACTCGTACTACTACTAAGAAATGCCGAACCCGGGGCCTTCTTGTCCGATGGGAACACCTATGAAAAGCGACGAAACTTCTACTTCTTGAAGGCATGTTCTGGTCAATCAACTACTCAGACTGGAGACTGTAGTAGGCTTCGAATTTAGGACGGACAAGAGTATGTATTAGAATAGAAAAGCAAAGTTACGATTTTTTAAAAATTTTTGGTGTTTGTATCGAATGAATGAATCATCGCGTTCGCAAGCAGACAAATGACGTCAGTGCTTGGTTCTATCAATCAATAATATAATCAATCTTCGTAATTTATTTGTTGGCTCTTGCTCAAACAATAGTAGTCTAAACAACGGGTAACGTCTAACAACACCCGTTGGAGCGAGAAGGCGAGAAGAATGCGTTATCATCGATCACTTGTGGGCTCTGAACTCTCCAATGATGAAGGGGCTACAACACCGGTCAATAAGTTTTAACTGGCTGTTTTTTAAAAAGTGGTCTGTTTACCGTGCCTACCAGCAGATACCAGATACACTACCATCGAATGAACCGCACGCTCGTTTGCGCATTGCATGACGTAAGGGTTTTGAGACAAAATATTCATGGTCCCGGGTAATCTTTTCATCATTCTTATTGGCTTAAAACAAGTCAATACGTCGCTTCGGAACAGAATGGACAAAAAAACGACGCATCATCATAAAATATTCATCAATCGTATTTGTATCACAACCTCAGTGAACTCTCCCATTCGACAGAAGAGATGCGGCGTCCTGTCAACAACGACGGAGACCTCAAGTTTCCTATGCTGGTGGATCAGAATCATCAAGACGCTCGAAGAGATCAGCCATCAAGATTATTGCCAGCTCCAAGGCGGCGCTCGCTTGTCGTCGTTGTGGAGAATGAGAATAATTCCCTTTATCATCGGCTGCCATCCAACCGGAACCGAATGGTTGATCCGCAGGATATTCGTGATATTCTACAGTCAGAGTATAGATCATCTACAGCAAGGATTCGTGGGCGTTCTGAAAATCCTCCTCGTCCTCCTCCTCCTCATGAAGTCCAAAACATCAACGATTCGTCAGAGGATTCTTCTCAAGAGGGATCGAACGACGAACCGAGAAGGTCAGAAAAAGCTTCAACGAGTATATCGAAGAATTAAGAGGAAGGCCTCCTACAGGCAATTCCACACTCGATCCTGCTCATTTTCATTTGCTATCAGAAGGAGAAGAAATCCCTCGACCTTGATTTGCAAGACTCAAGCCAAAACCAAGCAACTTCCCTTTTCAACAAACATGCTATGTTGAAAAGGACAAACCGCCACCGCTATAAGACTACATCCACTACACCATTTATCATTGCTATCATGAGACTATATCGCTATAGATCTCTTCTTACATATAATATACTCACTCAGGGGTCACTTTTTTCTACCTTTTTTTTTTCCTTTTCGCTATCATCATAGTCATAAAACTGTCTACAATCCTCATCTGCCGCTTTTATCACCCTAGCACAAACTATAGCACTTGTGTACGAGATACGATATCATACTTCCGGTACTTGCTAGTTTGGAAAGAAATGATGAGCACATTGCACATCTACCGTATGCTATATATACTACTACATCATACACCTCCCAATTGTTGCGATTTGGAGTTTCTTTCCGTGTGGGACATGCCCGTGTGTTAAAAGCGGCAACGCCAGGGAGCGAAGCCAAAGAATTTCTCAAAAAACGATCCTAAATATTGTCACTTAGCACCGTCACAAAAAGCACACAACTGACCCTATCTGTCAGTTAAGTATCACAGATATCTTTTCTGTGCATGCTGAGCTGGCCACATTATAATATTTGCACCAGGTCATGTGAAATATCTTCACCCTCCTAAACCATTCGATGTTCTTCGAACGATAATATACAGTGCAGCAGAATCGTTTCCAACATTCAAAGCTATAATCCTCATTCATACCACACCTGAAAAGTGCACAAAGCCAGCCATGATCCGGCAGCAGAGAGATTGTAATGGCGATACCGAAGAAGGGAGGAACAAGATTCCTCTCTATGTTGTTCAGAGCGTCGAGAATATTCAGACAGGCCATGACATCCGATTGCCTAGCCGAAGCGATTTTATAGCCGATGATGATTCATGGATGGACAACCTGTTCCCAGTTGAGGGCAATACTGCACTTGAGGGGCCAAGCGATCTAATCACAGAGTTCGGTGTCAAACATAATAATACAAGTAGATACCCAGATTACGATGTGGTGAAACATCGAGGAGAAGCACTACACTGGACCGATGGGCCTGATGTTGGGAGAGGACATCATAGTGAGGAAAGAGCTGTTGTTCCAGACAGGCGCCATCCTCCTCCCACCACCGATGAAAACAAAACAGATGGTAAACTGGCTTTTCAAACCCAATATGTCAATCTCATGTTCTCGTCCTTTTCAATCAAAGGATGGGGCCATGATGGAACCTCATGCTTTCCGTGCCATCAGCTACATCTCATCGAAGAACCCACGTGCGTATATCGCTGCATCCTTATACTCCTTCCGATTCAATTCATGAACTCACCACCCCTTGTCTTTCACAGACTCTTGACAACGACATCATTCCCGTTTCGAATCATTTTCGCCAATGACGCTTTCTTGCGTCTGAGAAGGAATGAAAGCGTCCTTGGTTCTTCACTCTTTGACTGTCTTGTTTCTGATGACATGGTGATGAAACCCCAAATCTCTAGGGCAAAGGCGTTCCTACGCTCGGTCCTAAGAGGTTCTGGATGCTCGATACGGATAGTTTCAGCGGAAGACAGTGCATCATCATTCATGACGATACCCTGTGTTGTAAACGCATATCCAGTTGTTTCAAATGGAATTGGATCTGAAGACATCCGATACTATGCTATGCGTTTCCATGATGTCCAAACATGAGCAGCAAGTTGAGATTCTTTAGGTTTTGTACTCCAATCTATCGCAAAGCTGCTGCATCCTTTACGACCAAACAGCTTGATACCGGTCCACTGCGGCGGAAAAGCTGAACCATCAAGTTGTAAAAAAACCCAAGCTGATGCAACGCATTCTTTGATGCGAACAAAGAGCTTTCATGCACTCTATCCAACGATCGAATGAATGAATCATCGAAGATCATCACATTACACTATAACAAGAATGACTACTACTATCTAGTGTACCTCCCAGAATAGTCGAAACATTTTCACCTCGGCTGTCGGTGAGGACTGGTATGAGGTCGATACGTTTTGGTTCTTCGGCTACAGTCACACCTGTCTACTAGTGCCTTTCTAGTAATACCTTCGTCAGAATGTTCTAAGAAGCTTCTTTTCAGCATATTACTACCAACTGAGGCCGAAAAAAGACAGTTTGAAAGATATGATACATGTCAAATGTGAGATCACCAATTGTCATCCCACCAGGCGTCTCGATGGATTGCTAAGGCTTCCGGCCGGGCAGCTTTGTATGTACTGCATTCGGATCATAAAGTACTATCGGCACCTACTGCTACCGTGATGTAGGTACAGTAGGGGGAAGTGAGATGCTAACTTCCTAACCCAAAAGATTCGGGGAGACTCGTCTCCGCTAAAAGGGTTCGTGGTCACATGCGATTACCATACAAGCACGCAGAAACATCAAGTTGAAATTGTGGAATTTCTTCTCGGTATCATAATAGCGATGCAAGCGACGCGCTCCCTGCCCACGTCAGCAGAAAAGCGAATCTGGAGAACCGTATAGGAGAGCCGTCCAGTTGAACATCGTGCATCTGATCGTCTTTTCAAAAGTAAATAAACGGTCGCAACAATGGCACACAACTGCCCCGTTTTTTAATTATAGAGGAACGCTGTCACCAGAGTCATTGCATCAGTCACATAAAGCTAAATGCGCGGATTTCCTACCCAAGTTGCGGTACGTCACAGGCAAAACTCTTCACTCTTTATCTAACACTTCAAAGAGTAACCGGAGTACGGATATTCTTCATCAAAGGAGCTCAATTCTACTCCGACTTCTGATCATGGTCCCATGGACTATGAATCCATTTACAAATTCCAGCAGAAAGAGCACAGGAAAACTACTACCGGTATGTTGAATCAGCAAAGAGGCTGCAATGGCAATGGCGATCGCTGGGAAAGGAAGATTCCTCTCCACATTGGAGACGAGCATAGTACCAGGCAATGGCCTGGCCAAAGTCACTTTGTAGCCGATGGTGATTCCTGGATGGATAGTCTGTTTCTCTTGGAAGGCAACATTTTCGAGAGGCCGAATGATCTGGCCACCGAGTTCGGCGGCAAATGGAATCGTACGACTGAACAAGCTTCAGATGAGGAGCCGAAGAGTAAAAGGCAATCGTTAGACTTGACCGATGTTGGGAGACGTCATCAAAGCGGAGAAACAAGAAATGTTTTGAGAGACGATCACAGCGACAACCACGTTTTTTTTCGAAAGCAATATGTCGATCTCATGTTCTCTTCCCTTTCAATCAAAGGATGGGACCATGATGGAACCTCATGTTTACCTTGCCACCAGATCGATCTCATCAAAGAACCCACGTGCGTATACATTGCTTCATGCAAACCGTCGTTTCGATTCAAATTGTGAACTCATATATTACTCGTTCTCCCACAGACTCTTGACGACGACATCATTCCCGTTTCGAATCATTTTTGCCAATGACGCTTTCTTGCGTCTGAGGAGGGATGAAAACGTCCTTGGCGCTTCGTTCTTTGAGTGTTTTGTTTCTGATCAGTTGGAGATGAAAGCACACCTCTGTCGGGCAGTGTCTTTTTTATCTTTGCTGTTAGATGGTGCTGGATGTTCGATACGGATGGTTGTAGCAGAAGGCAGCGAAGTAGTCTCGACAATACCCTGTGTTGTCAACGCATACCCTGTCGTCTCAAATGGAATAGGAGGAGCTGAGGGCACCTACTACTATGCAATGTGTTTTAGTGATATCCAACATGACGAAGTTGAGATCTTTCGCCACGCTAAACAACTCAAAATCTATGTCTAAGAAAATACTGAACAGGAATGACTATATTCCCAAATCGGACGATGCAACGCATTCTTTGTGGATTCTAACTATAACAAGATTTTATCCACTCGAGCTAACAGCCAGGAAACTGTCCAGACAAAGCTACAAGAACACGGATGCTGGATCAGTGAACAATTATCGAATGTTACCATCGCAATCGTCTATCACTACTCCAATAATTACTAGCTATCGACCATCGAGTGTTTTTGCTTCCAGATCAATTGACTCGTTTTCTCCTGTGGGATGATTGTGTTTGTATCACTGACATCGCGTTTTACTGGAATAGGGTGGAAAAGCGACGCTATATATTGTTAGCTCCAAACATACGTCAGAGGAATCAGAGCGCCAGCGGTTGAACACGTTGTTGAAATGTGTCTCGTCCTCCTTTCCCTTCAAGTATTGATCCCACTGAAAATCCTAAAAGCACGCGCCAGCCCCGATTTTTATTTAGAGGAACGCTATCATCCGGTTTTTCTTTTCCACGTTTTTGATACGTCAGACCGAAAACTATGTTCAGGATAAGAGTGGGCGTCGTCGGAAGTTCTTCATTGACTTCTGCTCTTGATCCCATGGATTTCCATGATACGTCCAATAGCATAGAAGAGCACCATAGAACCATGTTCAATCAGCAAAGCGAGTGCAATGGCAATGGCGATGGCTGGGAACGAAGGATTCCTCTCCGCATTGGTGGAGACGAAATAAGTGGCAGGCGGCAAGAATGGCCTGGTCAAAGCCACTTTGTAGCTGATGGTTTCGCTTCTTCTTGGATGGATAACCTGTTTCTCTTGGAACGCAATAGTTTAGAGAGGCCGGACGATCTAACCCCAAACTGTCATCGAAGTGGCGGCGAAGCGAAGAGGAAAAGGGAATCGTTAGACCTGACCGATGTTGAGAGAGACAAAGAGTTCCTCTTGCAGGACAATATTTTCGAGGCGCTAAACGACCTAGCCCCAGACTTCCATCGAAGTGGAAGTTTAGAAGAGGAGAACCATCGCGGCAAAGGGAAGAGGCAAAGGCTAGCGCTGCACTCCGACTTGACCGATGTTGAGAGAACACCACACAAACAAAGAGAAAGAATTGTTGCCAAAGACAGCCCCGCCAATACCCCACTAAGCGCGGAATGCAGTCAGAACAACGACGTGGCGAACTATCGAAAGCAGTATCCCAATCTCATGTTCTCGCCCTTTTCAATAAAAAGATGGGGCCATGAATCAGGGTCTTGGTCACCTTGCCATCTCATCAATCTCGTCAAAGAACCCACGTGCGTATACATTGCTTCATGCAAACCGTCGTTTCGATTCAAAATGTGAACTCATAAATATCACTCGATCTCTCGCAGACTCTTGACAATGACATCATTCCCGTTTCGAATCATTTTTGCCAATGACGCTTTCTTGCGTCTGAGACGGAATGACAACAATTTCATTGGTGTTTCGCTCTTTGACTGCTTCGTTTCTGATGAGTTGGAGAACAAAGCACACGACCTCTGTCGGGCACAGCCTTTCCTGGCTTCTTTGTCACAACTCTCTCGGGCAAAGTCTTTCCTGGCTTCGCTGTTAGATGATGCTGGATGTTTGATGCGGATGGTAGCAGCAGAAGATAGTGAGACTGTCACGACACTTCCCTGCGTCGTCAACGCATATCCTGTTGTCTCGAATGGAAAAGGACGAGCTGAAGACATCTCTTATTATGCAATGTGTTTCGATGATATCCAACACGATAGAGTTGAGATCTCTCGCCAAGGCTGACAAAACCCATTCACTCAACCAACAGACAAATGTTCAGACAAACTTACAACATAGTTGCTGTATCGAAATAATAATCAAACACTTTGTTGCTATCTTCTAATGAATATTACTTATTTAGTGAACTTTCGGAGCAGTTTGAACATCTTCTCCTCCGTTGTTGGTGGGGCCTTGAACACGTGATTGCCTTGAGCAACGTCATTCTGGTGAATCCGGGCTGCAAGCCTTGCTCCCATATCAATTGCTCTCTTGGCATCCAGTTCACCAGCCGCGTAGGCCCCACCAAGCGTGTAGACGTATTTGCTTGGAACGGAGGGTTGATCCTTTTCCACTGCCATTTCTTGCAATTCTCGATGCTCCACTTGGCCTGCACAAAGTACAATGGTGTCCACTTCCAATACTTCTTTCTTTCCATCTCGTGTGTAATGTAGATTTCCATCGGCATCAATTTCATCATAATTGACACCATTGATCATGTTGACATTCCCGGCATTCAGAGTCGCCCGGTGGATCCACCCAGTTGTCCGACCAAGGCCGGCACCAAGTTTTCCCTTCTTTCTTTGCAATAGATGAATTTCTCGTTTTGGTTCCGATTGACGTCGTTCTTTCAGTCCACCGCGATGCTCCTGCTTTTCATCAATCCCCCATTCCTCCCAAAACTCGGGGATGGAAACATCCTTGTGGGTCTTGTCTTTCTCATGGTGTAAAAGGAACTCTCCCACATCAAAACCAATTCCACCTGCCCCAATTATAGCCACTCGCTTGCCAACTGGTTTATTTCCTTTGAGTACATCGATATAGGACAAAACGTTTGGATGGTCTTGGCCAGGGATCTTGGGGTCCCGAGGCTTGACACCGGTAGCAACCACCCACTTGTCAATGTCATTGGACTTTTGTAGCATCACATCGTAATCAACGCTTGTACCAAGTTTGAGTTCGATCCTATCAGATCTGGTAATCTGCTCGTGAAAGTATCTCAGTGTCTCGTGGAACTCTTCCTTTCCAGGAACGCGTTTTGCCAAGTTGAATTGACCTCCAAGCTTGTCATCTTGATCAAAGAGTACTACGTTATGACCTGTCTCGGCTGCAGCAATTGAAAAGGAGCACCCAGCTGGCCCTGCACCCACCACCCCGATCGTGAGGCGATCTGATTCAGGGAGAAGTTTGGTAACCAACTCTGTTTCGTGACATGCTTTTGGATTGACGAGACACGAAGCAGTCTTTCCCACAAAGACATGATCCAAACATGCTTGATTACATCCAATGCAGGTGTTGATCAAGTTCGCCTCTTCCTTCATGGCCTTTGACATAAAGTCGGGATCCGCCAAAAGTGGTCTTGCCATGCTCACCATGTCACTCGCATTGTCTCCCAACAAAGACTCGGCAGTCAACGGGTCGTTGATGCGATTGGTAGAAACCAATGGAATTGAGACCACATTGGATTCTTTGAGTTTCTTGGTAGCGAAGCCAAAGGCTCCTCTTGGCACAGCGGTAGAAATCGTCGGAACCCGAGCTTCGTGCCATCCAATTCCAGTATTCAAAATGGTGACACCCGCTTCTTCCAAGGCTGGCGCCAACTCTAAGGTTTCCTCCCAAGACATGCCGCCTTCTACCAGATCTAGCAGCGAGATGCGAAATATGATGATAAAATCTGGATTGACAGCCGCTCGAATGGAGCGAACAATTTCCAGGGGGAATCTGGCTCGATTCGCAAAACTACCACCGTATTCATCTTGTCGGTGATTGGTTCTAGGACTGAGAAATTGACTCAGCAAATAGCCTTCGCTTCCCATGACCTCAACACCATCGTATCCAGCTCTTGCGGCCAAGGTAGCAGCATTGGTAAAGTCTTTTACAGTTTGCTGAATTTGCGAGCGGGACATTTCCTTGGCTGGAAACGGAGTGATTGGAGACTTGGTGCTACTAGCAGAGACTGAGAATGGATGATAGGCATATCGTCCTGTATGCAGTAATTGCAAGCATATTCGGGATGTAATCGAGTCATCTGATCCAAAGACTGGGACTTGTACCGAATGAACAGCATCTGTGACTACCTTGTGCTGCTCCATTTCCGATTCGTTGGTCAGCTGAGATGAGAATGGTCCTACCCATCCCTTTCGATTGGGTGATATGCCACCCGTCACCATGAGGCCTATGCCACCTTCAGCTCGAGCTTGGAAATAGGCTGCCATGCGATCCAAAGAATGAGAGGCATTCTTGTCAAAGATCATCCGTTCCATCCACATTGGCATACTATGTCCTTCTAAACCAGTATGCATACTTCCCATTAGTACTCGATTGGGTAATGTTCCAGCAAGACCGATATCTAATGGCTCAAAAAGATGGGGATAGAGAGAATGTCGAAAATCATCATGATCTGAGACTGCAGCCGAACTCTTATGACGTCGGAAGCTTGATGGTTGAATTCTGTTGGTAATTCTTGTCGTCCGAAGGCAGAAAGGATTTGCCTTGGAAAGTTTGCGAGAGTGAATCATTGAGTCAATGAATTAGTGCGGCTGATAGAGCAACAATCAATTGATGTGATGAGGCAATGGAAAAATAAAGGAGAAAGCAAGATGATTGATGTCAATAAAGCACGACAGAACTGGTTTTAGCAAATGAGAACGATCACGGAAGAGAAGATGTGTCATCAAAATGGTGTCAAAAGAAGTCGACCGGTTCGACCACTCTTGGTTCCGTGTCATGCAAAAATGCAACTGATAGACGACCAGACAGGTCAGACAAGTCAGGTCAAGAGTACCATACTGTACTGTATACTTTGTCATGTGTGACGTGATGCGGTTCTGGATGCTGCTTCGAGTTACCTGTACTGTAGTCTAGCCTTGGTAGTAGTATTCTTCATCCTTACACAGACAACTGGTATTGTCTGGACCATAGCAGCATAATCGCATGTGAACTGCTGTCGAGTGGAGGAGGACGAAAGTCATGGTAAATGATCGTGGCGTTGGCTCATCATCATCAGTCGACCAATTTGACAGCGACATTTTCGTTTGTCATCAGAAAAGATGATTGCACTAAAAAGGATTGAGCGACATATTCGATGGTTCGGTACCTGGTATCAGGTACCGTACCTTGTTATCTCGCTGACTTTTGGATGGAAGAAACAAGGTTGAGTGATACATTCGTTGCTTCCTTACCTTGTCCCTAATTCAACAAGCCCTCTTTTGGAAGGTCCAAGAAGCCATTGCCCCCACCTAAAGGTGCTAAGGAAGTATGATGAAAGGCGGACACATATTGGATTCAAGAAGTGGAAAGCTCAAGTTCTGACAGCGGATCGCATTTGGTACAGTTCGACAAAGTCAATCAAAAGGTACTATGTACTATCGGACAAATCCATCAAGATGCGGGGTTTATACGGTAATCAACATGAAGTGTCAAATCCACATGACCCCGGTGAAGTGGAAAGTGCGTAAGTTTCAATAAAAATAGTGCAGTCATTGACATTCATTCACGATCAATAATTCGTATTTTTGACATCTGGAAACCGCATATATGCACCATGTACATGCATCGGAGAAACTATGTCGTACCCAATATATATGATGTACCAGGTACAGCGTGTACTGTACCGTTCCAAGACGAGAACAAATGGCAGGTATTCGGTACAAAACGCTCTCGGCAACTTATCGTTCAGTTTCACAAAAGCTTATAAAAATTGAACAGCTTCTCCAACAAAGCATACCACTACACCTTTACACGCCATGCTTCATCACACTCCATTAACACCAAGTCCTTCTAGTTCCACTCGCACTTCCGATGGTCCATCTTTTGCTCCTACGACGCCAGCTCAACCAAAAAGGAAGAGCTTCTTGATGCAGAAGGGTGGTCAGGATGATGTGGACTATCTTCTTGATCTATTCAATGATGTTGAAGCCATAATTCTTGGGGATAATGATCCCTCTGGACAACTTGATCATGGGGAACGATCATAACCAGCCCCATCACTGCTCTTTCGATTATAGAATGTACATAGAAAAATATTCCAATTTCTCCCCATTTCGAGGAGGTTGCAACTATTGGCTGAGACCTGAACAAATATATACATAACCAATATAGAAAGATAAAAAATATACCAAATACAAAACGAATGGTAAAGTAGTGTGCTACTCTTGCCTATTTCCTTCCTTCCCTTGTAATTCCATGAAATAACCTATAGGAAAGTCGTTCCTTCCTAGCAAGGCTATCTCGCTTTTTTGATTTGTCAGGGCAATACTTCGAATGATATAATATAATATTACCACATAGAATTAATACTAGAGTAGTGTGCCACCAATACCCCTTTCCGTATTTCCCCGTTCACTCCATCTCGTATTTCCCCATTCACTCCATGTGGTAGCCTATAGTCAGAGGACCTCACCCGATACGCTCTCTCGCTTTGATCTGTCAGGGCAATACGTAGCCATCATCTTGTCTACAACATCCTCTCCTTTCTTCGACCACTCGCGCCGATTTTCGAGCGCATAGTTCAAGTACTCGTCACTTGAAACTCCAAAGACACCGCATTCTTCGAGTTTCCTCGCCAACGGAATGATATAGTTATCAAAGAAACCAAGTTCCCCTTGGTACCAATTCAAGCTTGGATCTTTATCCATTCTTCCACTTTGATATGCTTCCATCATCTCAGCAAAGAGCCGTTCGTTCCACTTTTGGTAGACGTGCCAATGTTGCATGGTGTGCGAGACATCCGAAGCTTGGATTAGATGCTCCATCACAATGGTTGCCTTGCGATTGCTGTCATCTAATGGTGATTTATCCACTGATTGCATGCCTTTCATATGGAATGCGTTTTCCCACCGACTCTTTCGAAGTCCTTGTAGTTCCTTATCAAAGATATCTGTTGCGAGAACATTGTTGATGAGAATTTGGCGGAATCGATCCAATTCAATTTGGTCTGTGTAGATGGTGCGACGAAGAAGTGAATATTTGGGCAACATCAACTGATCCCAAGCAAGAACGATGGAGTTCTGCTCAGCCACACTCTTTTGTTTGAAGAACGCAGCCATCGGAGTCTTTTCCTTGATCAACTGGAAGTTAGACACACCGCTGTGGTCAACATCGTGAATCAGTGCAGCCAATACAATCGAAAACTGGGTCAAAGGATCAGATGTGATGCCATATGTGTGATCATGAAGGGACAGTGCTAAGTCATTTCCGCTTTGTTGGTTGATGACTTCATGATCTGGCGCAACAATGCGATTCAAGAGCTTGCTCACAGACATGGTGACGTGACTTGCGTGTTCAAAATTGTGAAAACGGTTGTCTCGATGCAGCGAGGCAATCACGCAAACGAAGTGCTGGAGCTCCTTGACGACCTCAGGAGGAATCTCAACTTTTCTTGGGTCTACGTAGTCCTTGTGATCGTAACTTGGAAGAGCAATGATCTCAGTAACTTCTTCAAGGCACTGTTTCTGCTTGCTGAGCTGACTTTCTCGCTTGTCTAGATTTTGATTTTTGCGCTTGGGGGCAGCGTTTTGCCCTTGTCTCTGTGCAATAACTTGTTGAAGCAGCTTTTTTAGAATCTCAACATTCCAACGGACCAGTCGTAGGATCTTTGGAGGCAGAGATTGCTCGAGTGCTGCCAAAGCCATGTTGTCGAGGTTTGAACTGTTGTTTGATTGGATGGATAGTCTTGGTGGTCCCGTAATCTTGGACTGCGAGGCCTCAGCAATGGCATCTTGAGGGCTATGCAGCCAATAGGTGTGGATTTCGCCCTTTCCTTTTGCCGTGACGACGTCTTCGCGCTTTTTAATCCATGACTTTTTACCAGCCTTGATAAGAAGCTCTGCCGTCTCGGATGACAAATGAACCCTGTTTCTTTTTCCTGTACCTTCAATTCTTGCAGCCTGGTTAACAGTGTCACCAAAGAGTTGGAAACGAGACTTGTCGCCACGCAAGACTCCGGCTGTAACTGGTCCACTATGAAGCCCAGCTCGCATCGCCAAGTCTCCAGTGTCGGGGCCAAGTTTCACCTCCAATTGCTTGGATAGTTCGTTAAAGCGCATTACGCATTCTCTGGCAAACTTTGCCATAGCAAAAGCATGATCAGCTCTGGGCTCGGGCTACGTAATGATTCAGAATATTGTTAGTCGGATTTCCAACGAGGTCACTATTACACATATATACTCAGGTTCAACTTCAACTTACCAAGCCTGTCACCGCCACATAACAATCCCCAACAGTTTCAACCTTGAAGACCTTTCGTTTCTTAGCAATTGCATCAAACGCTGAGTAGACAGTCTCAAGTAGAGTAAAGACTTGAGATGGCTCGCGGACGGAGCTCCATGCCGTGAAGCCAGCAATGTCGGCAAACATGATTGTCGTGTTGGGAAACAAGTCCGCAATTGGCTTGGTGCCATACATGTCAGCCCCTGGGACAGATTCCTGAGCGGAAGTACCAAGAGGCGTATTAATGTTCGCGTTCGCCTTGGTCTTTTGATCCTCTGTGGTACAAGGACGAAGAAAGAAAGTGAGATATGGCTGGGTCCACCGAAATATTACTGAATTCAAGACGTACCGTTTGCCAAATAGCTCTTGAGTCGATACTTTGATGACTCTGGAGTTTGCTTGGCCGTGATAGCTTCTTCTTCTTCTACTTCTTCGATCTTATCATTGTTTCCTTTTCCAAAGAGGCGATTGTGCACTCCTGCAGGAAACAAGGCTGAAAGGATGTCATTGGTTTTCTTCGCTTCACCCATAACCTTTTCCTCTCGGCGTCTAAGGACGACGTCATAGATGACAAAGATGATGCTGAAAACGACTGTCACGATAAGTATTGGAACGTAGGGGGGGAATGAAGACTCGTCCTCTTGGACAATCTCCTGAGTTGGGTACACAGTCAGGGAGAGCTTGCAATCCGACTGAGTCAGATCAGGAACAAAATCTCGCATCTCCGCAAGATGAGTGTATCGTGTATCGTGACGATCACCAAGGCCTCGTAGAATAACTTCGGGCCCCTCAATTGTCATGGTCATGCTGTTTCCACAGATGCCATCGCTCATTACGACATCAACCTTGTGTATGGCATCATGAAAGATGCCCTGGAAGAAAGTATCCCAGGGAACGACGGCGATCACAATCCCTGTTACGGCTTGACTTGTTCTGGAAAAGTTGCTTAGCAAGGGAACCATCAGAAGACTCTCAAGCCTGTTAGTTTCGCTCGATTTGTAACGACCGTAGAGACTTGTGGTATCAACAGAACCAGATAAGCTATGAAGTCCGGTGTCTGAGACGACTTCCAAACTTTGGCGAATTTTGGGCTGGGCGTAGAGATTGTAGTTTGTGGACGAGGAATCCTCTTGGTTGGTCACCGTCTGCCAAATGGGAGCATAAGTTCCGGTACCTCCAGTTGGATGAACCGCAAGCTTAGAATATTCCTCCCATGCATTCAATTCCGCCGTTCCTTGTACGATGGGAGACCATGATACAAGGGGAACAGTGGCTTCTTCCAAAAAGCTTTGCCCCGTGGCAACAAAGGTGTCGGACTTGTGGTATGGCAGTGCTGTTGAATTACCTATCAGTGATGTTGCAGTCAATGATGTGCTCAGAGCCGTCAGAAGGCCATGTATGTGGGTAAACGATTCGTCGACAGATGCCGATATCTGATCCGCAAAAGTAGTCATCTATATACAAAAAGTAAGTATTCGTCTGTGCTACAGCGATGCACGATGGCACGATGGCATGATAATCGTATATTTCTCTGGGTTGCACGTACCTGACTCTCAAAAATTTCTTCACTTTCCCCTTGAAGATAAACGTGCATGCCAGCAGCGATTCCTGCTCCTGCAAGCAAGAAAAAGGCAATGGCTCCGATTCTTGGAACGAAGAGGACCGCTGGTTTGTGGAAACCATCTTTCTCGGCCTCTTGTTCCAGTGTGGTGGAGGAGGCTACTGAGTTATCCTCGTCCTCAAAGGTATTGGTTTCATTGCTGGCTGGACTCATCGAGCTGTCTTTGTACATTAATGAATGAAGTTTTGCGATGACCGGTACTAGAAGATGTTTTTGAGCGAATTACCCCCCAGACACAAGAAGTCTTCTGCAAGTTTCTCTGGTAGGGAACAGTTCTGTCCGGGATCGCAAATCCGAACTCTGGCGAAAATCCAGTGGGTTAAGTATCTTGACGATTCGTCATTACACGTCAAGAATATCAATGGTCTTCGGAACGTCAAATGAGCTCCGATTCTATCGTTAAGTCCTTATTGGGCCCAATATCCTTCGCCTTATTCGAATGACTGCTTCGCCATCAAAGAATGACTTCTTGGTTGAGTGTAACCGATATTCGCTCTGAACTTTCTTCAGGTCAATCTTGTTGGGACTCCTTATCCAGTCAATAGTGCTTTTGTACTTATAGAACGCTTTCCGCGGGGAACGGATTTGGCGAAATCGGGTTCGACAGAAGAACCCTTCGTCGATCAGACTTGACAGTGTTTTCACTACCACATTCTGGCGAAGACAATGACCCCACCTTCAAGTCATTTGTTCTTTGTCCTAAGTACCGGCCGGTACCATCAAGCCCAACAAAATTCCCAAACTTCACCTGCCTGGACCCACCTCCTATATTTTTTGTCTCCCAGTTTTTTGTGTCACCGGTTACCGCTCTCGTTACACAATTTTTTTGGACGAAGAGAATGAACCGTGCCACTGAAACCGAGTCTACATCAACCAATTCAGACATTTCAATGGACGTTAAGAAAAGCCCAATAAAAGATGATGTTGAACACGCCGGGTCTCCATCGACACAAGGAGAGATAACTCAACAAAATCCCGACCAAGAGAGGGACTACCTCAGGCACTCCAGAACTTGCATTCTCATGCTCCTGTTTATTGCAGGCATTACCGCTGGAGCGTTGACATACTCCTTCAGCAAGAAGTTACAAGACGAAAACTTTGATCTACAGGTACGTGTACCATCTTTTGTTTGGTTGGATGTCATCGTGCTGCACCTCTTCTCCTTGATCTAATCCATCACTTTCACATTTCCACAGGTCAATATTTTTGCTCTAGAGATTGAGCAAGCTGCCCAACACAGAATAAAGGACATTGTTGGCGTGATCGAAACCTTGTCCACGACTATCAGTGCTTCAGTTGAAATGTCTACTGCAGCGTGGCCATCCAAGACATTCTCCAACTACGAACGTGTCGTATCTGACTTTCGACCAGTTGCACACAGTCGGCTTCTTGCCTTTTGTCCTTATGTTCAAGAGGGCGAGAGACCGTTATGGGATCAGTATGCTGTCGCCAACCAAGGCTGGCTTGCTGAAAGTTATGAACAAGCTGGAATCACCAAAACTGTGAAGGGCATTTCGATGAAACCATATGGTTTCAATACTGCAGGAGCGATGGTTCCAACTGTCGAAGGTCCCGCGATGCCACTCTGGCAAATCTCAACACCTCCAGACGATGCTTCTGTGGTCAACTATGATATATTGTCCGACGCAGTGTTCTCCAAGGCATTTGCTGCTGCTGCTGAAAAGAAGACAGCTGCATTTACTGAAGTGTTGGGCACGAGCAACATCTTGAGCAAATTCAGCGAGGGAAACAGTCCAGAGAGTGCAATCATCTATCCAATGTTGCAAGACTCTACTGTAGTGGCGAGCGTCCTATCTGTGGTGTCGTGGGACGAGTTCATGAATGAACTCTACCAAGAGAACATGAATGGTGTTTTTGTCGTACTCAAGAACACTTGCGGCCAAGAATACACATACAAGATGGGAGCCACCGGTGCCGAGGCCCTTGGCCAAGGCGCTCTTCACGAGAAAGACTATGAATCGAAAATGCATGTGGCTGAACTTGCTCCTTCTTTGCATGCGCAGTCCGACAACTGCGAGTACTTCCTACATGTCTATCCATCCGAAGAGCTGGAGGGCAGACTCATGTCAATGATTCCAGTTGTCCTAGCCGTTGCAGTTGGTCTTCTTTTCTTATCAGCATTTGCTGGATTCTACTTTTACGATCTTTTCGCATCTAAAAAGCAACGAGAAGCTGCAGAGAAGGCAGCTGCAAACAATGCTATTGTTGACTCTCTTTACCCGAAAGAGATTCGAAACCGTCTATTCAACAAGGACGAGGACAAGGCTATCGATACCAAGGGAAGCTTTGACGCGCCTGAACCCGCTGACGACGTTATCCAAGGAGCCCAAAAGTTCCGTCTCAAGAACTACCTACAAGAAGACCCGGGTATGCAGAATAAGACAGACGAAGAGATGGAAGATATTGGTGACTCCAAACCAATTGCTGATCTGTTCCCACATACGACAGTACTGTTTGCTGATATCGCTGGTTTCACGGCTTGGAGCTCTGTCCGTGAACCTTCTCAAGTCTTCACTCTGCTCGAAACAATTTATAAGGCCTTCGACACCATCGCTAAGAAGCGAAAGGTCTTCAAAGTTGAGACAGTCGGAGATTGTTATGTTGCAGTGACCGGTTTGGTAAGTTCTGATATGGATTTGATACTGACCTCGTTGAAACCCATCTAACATAATTTTGACTCCCTTGACACATTTACAGCCAGAGCCCAATAAGGATCACGCCGTTATCATGTGCGAATTTGCCCGAGACTGCCAAATTCAATTCAACGACCTTGTCAAGCATTTGGAAGTCCTCCTTGGTCCTGATACTGCCGAGTTGGGTATTCGGATGGGTCTCCACAGTGGTCCTGTAACCGCCGGAGTCTTGCGAGGTGCCAAGTCGCGTTTCCAGCTTTTTGGAGACACTGTCAACACTGCAGCAAGAATTGAAACTACAGGACGACGTGACAAGATTCACCTTTCCCAAGAAACTGCAGAACTTGTCATCCAAGCAGGCAAGAAAAAGTGGATGGAACGTCGAAATGATACGATTGTTGCCAAAGGAAAGGGTGAGATGCAAACGTACTGGTTGCTATCCGAAGCAGAGATGAAGTCTGGAGGTGGTGAATCGAAGACGGCGAAGGAAGCCGCCGCTCTTCCAGTTGTCCATGCCATGCAACCTCGACTTGCTAAACAATCAATGAATGTACTTGATCCCGAATCTTCCTTGCCACCAAAGATTAAGCGCCTTGTGGACTGGAACGTTGATGTACTCAAGCGGTTGCTCAAGCAAGTCGTTGCGAAACGCAATGCTATGAATGTGGAACAATTCGACATCAACCATCCAACCATGATGAAGGTCGAGATGAACATTGGCTGCGATACTTACGTTTTAGATGAAGTTGTTGAGATCATCCGTCTTCCTGGATACTCTCATTCCACCAATGTCCGAGAAGCCAAGAAAATCGAACTGCCAGAGCAGGCGGAAGAACAGCTGCGATTGTACGTCTCCTCCATTGCAGCAATGCACAGAGGAAATCACTTCCACAACTTCGAGCATGCAAGTCACGTTATGATGTCTGTTTCCAAGCTCTTATCACGTATTGTGGCACCGGATGAAATCCTCCAGGGTGACAGTACTGATGCGGGATTGGAAGCTCACTTGCACGATCACACCTACGGTATTACATCAGATCCTTTGACTCAGTTCTCAGTTGTTTTGGCTGCATTGATTCATGATGTCGATCACAGTGGCGTTTCAAACTTTCAATTGATCAAGGAGAAGGCCAAGATTGCATCTGTATTCAAGAACAAGAGTGTTGCCGAGCAGAACTCGATTGTGATTGCATGGGATCGTCTCATGGAATCCCGCTTCACTGCTCTTCGATCATGCATCTATTCCAGCCCTGACGAGCTCAAGCGATTCAGACAGCTTATGGTGAATACTGTTCTGGCTACTGATATATTTGACAAGGAACTCCAGAATATTCGCAAGAAGCGATGGGATGATGCCTTCGCCAACATTATTCACAACCAAAACGAAGAAGATGAACAAAATCGCAAGGCTACTATCGTCATTGAGCACTTGATCCAAGCGTCGGATGTGGCCCATACGATGCAGCATTGGCATATTTACCAAAAGTGGAACGAGCGCCTCTTTGCCGAGATGACCGTTGCCTATCAGAGCGGTAGAATGCCAAAGAATCCAAGTGAGAATTGGTACCAAGGGGAATTGGGATTCTTTGACAACTACATTATCCCGCTCGCAAAGAAACTGAAAGAATGCGGTGTCTTTGGGGTCTCAAGTGACGAGTACTTGAACTACGCCATGGAGAATCGTCGCGAGTGGGCTAACAAGGGGGAAGAAGTGATTCAAAAGATGATTGCTAAATACAGCAATCAGCAACCAGCGGGGGGAGAGTAGACTGCAACCAAGTGCCGCAGTTTTGGGGGGTTAATTTTATAATACATTATCCATTTTCGCTTGTCAAATACCAGTTTACTGTCATCTGTCTTCTTGGTAGGTGTTACATTTGGGGCAATGGCCTAAATACAGTCCCCGATACCGTAGTACTGTAGTAGAAATGCCAATAAGGGCATGCGATGCACGAAGGTACTTTTCTAGGCCGATTACTGACTTTTATCTCAGATGTGTGGTCGAATAGGTCGATGCTGTTCGACCGGCTCGACCGAAGTGAAAAATAATTCTCGACGTCATCATCATCGCACCTTCCGTTCATCGCATTACTGTATATTGTTTCAACTGTTTCAATATTACCGTATATTGCCTTGAAGAAGAATGAACTGCATGGACTTGCCTTATATTCTATTCTTCGTTCTCTTTTTGGGAACCTTACAAGCCACGAATGGATTCACAACCTCTGGAAGAATACCACATCTGCGGCTGCTTTCGAATTCAGGAGAGGTTGTTTCATCATCGAGCTGCTGCCTCTTTGTTGAAACTACTCTTTCTGAAGCCGAAGCTGACCTTTTGCCATCCATTCGTGAAGCCATTGAAGAAACTGGGGATGAACTTGCGATACCGTCGTGGATAGAAGCAATTGAACTTGTTTGTAGCAAGACCGGCCTACCAGAAGATTCAGCAGAGATTGCACTGGCCAAAGCAAATGGTTGGAGGGCCTGGGTCAAGGTGACAAGCAAGTTTGCCAAGAAATACATGAAGACATACATCCCAAAAAAGGATAAATTGGAAGCTGCGCTTGACTGGGCTATCACTGGCCCGCTCCAGTTCTCAGAAGAGCAGCTTGCTGCAGCAGTCGTTCGAACTCCTGAAGTCTACCTAATGGAACCAGAAAAGAATTTCGAAAAGGCCCGTTCTGTTGCACCGAAGGCTTTTCAGAATACCGAACAATTCACCGAGCTTGCAACTTCAGATCCAAGTGTTCTTTCGTTAACATTCAACTGTGTGGACTCGGGATGTAATTCGGAATGCGGGAACTGTTGGGTATCGTATGATAACAGGAAACGAATTAAACAGCCGGATATATTCGATTGAAAGGAGGCTTCCGTAGGTGAAAAACAACAACTGTAGGCAAATTGTGGAACCTCATACACACCTTAAGCATTAACTGACTCTAAAGAATATGAATGTAGATTACTATTATAGCAGTAAAAAATTGTACATGGTGTGGGGCGTATAGACCATCTATGCCCATATCCGAGAATCCACTTGCTGTTGCGGTTTAGTTCGAAGGACGATGTCATCCTTTGTCACTGTGTAAACTTCGCTATGACCCTTAATCATGTCATGCGACATGGCATTGTATACTTCAATCCACGACTCTTGGACTTCCGTCGTGAAAACATCTTCACCAAGATTGGAGCCAACCACAGAGACCAAGGCTTTTCCCATGGTAGGGAAGTATTCTGGCTTGACACCGTATCGAGCATGTTTGGCCCCAATATCCATAAGAATTTCCGACAACATTTCATCGGTCGGCCCTAGCATGTTCAATGCCTTGTCAATCATGGTGACGAATTGCATGGCATGGGCGACAAATCGCGGGCTGATGAGAACTTTGTAGTCAGTGACGTCCAAATCTTCATGAAATCCAAAGATGGGCTTGGCTTCAGGCTCCATTTTGAAGAATCTAATAGGAGAGTGAACGTGTCAGCTATCCAAAATCGGCGGCGTTTCCATTACAGCAGTACTAGTGTGCAAGGCCGCGGGAGAAACTTACTTGGCAAAGAGCCCTACTCCAATTTCCTTCTCCCACTCGGGAGTTCCTCGGATCGTTTCCCAAGTCTCAATGACATTGTTGATGGTCTTGAAGGACATTGTTGCTACCATGGTTATCTATTTTTTCGGAGAAATCAACGAATAAATGAATGAATGAATGAGCGAAATGTTATTTCTATTTTGTGAGACAAACGAATGTGCGTTTCAAAACCGAGTCGTGTCAGCTTGAAAGTGCATGAGCCACTCTTCTGACACGTATGACGTTTTTACTGAGTGCATGAGTGAGTCACTCCCCGAAGCAGCGTAATTTGTATTCTATAATATGGTACCTACTGTAAACGCATTCGGAATGTTCTTTGGAAGCGGAAGCTGCGGGTCCACTGACTGATAAAAGGGATCAATAAAAAAGTATGGTAGGTTCAGTATCAGTAGGATGCGGTAAGTGTGATATGGACAAAAAACTACAGAAGCTGAATTCTTATCGTCAGAACGCTAAACTCGCTGACTAAAATTGAAACGGACACGGAAGGATATTACATGGATAATGCTGCTGTAATTGCTGTTACGATGAGTTGTTTACCTCCATATCTGCTGACTGCTTATGAAGTCGGAATCATGAGAAAATAGAGAAAAAATATTTTTTAAAAGAACATATTCTTATTAATAGCTATTAGTTACAAAACAAATGAGGGATAAATGATCTATGTCCATATCGCAGAATCAACTTGCTGTTGTGGCTCAATTTCTGTGCTGATGTCGTTCTTTTTCACCGTGTAAACTTCGCCGAGACCCTTAATCATGTCATGCGACATGGCATTGTATACCTCAATCCATGACTCTTGCACTTCCATTGTGAAAACATCTTCACCAAGATTAGAACCCACCACAGAGACCAAGGCTTTTCCCATGGTAGGAAAATATTCTGGCTTGACACCGTATCGGGCATGTTTGGCTCCAATGTCCATAAGAATTTCCGACAACATTTCATCGGAAGGGCCCATCATGTTCAATGCCTTGTCAATCATAGTGACGAATTGCATGGCATGTGCGACGAATCGCGGACTAATCAGGACTTTGTAATCAGTAACGTCCAAATCCTCACGAAATCCAAAGATGGCCTTGGCTTCCGGTTCCATTTTGAAGAATCTAGAAGGGCGAAAACATCGGTGAGTAAAGAGGAGTCCTGCCTGGGTGTACCATTGCAATTGCAGCGAGGCAGAAACTTACTTGGCAAATAGACCAACCCCGATCTCCTTCTCCCATTCGGGCATTCTTCGAATCGTTTCCCAAGTCTCAATGACATTGTTGATAGTCTTGAAGGACATTGCTGCTACCATGGTATGTGTGTTGTGGAAAGAAAAATAACCTGGTCTGAATTGTATTTTGTGGGATTTGTGGTGGAAATTGTTACAAAGAATCTCTGTTATGGCAGTACAGTATTATACACACACGAAGACAAAATTCTACGTTCTGTGACTGTGACGTGTTTTTCATTTAAAAAAAAACCGCATCAAACTGAGGGACCTCGTCGACATTTGAATGGAACCAATCCAACCATGATTGGAAGGCGTCTGTCTCATTCTGATGACCGTTTATAGACAAGGCACGATAGGATGAAAAAAATGTTTGATCTCGGATGCCGTTGCTGCCTTTAAAAAAAATAGAACAACTGAAAAGCCAGCCACAACACCGTTCTGTTGATACTCCGGTAGCAGCTATTTCAATACTATATCATACATCAGTGAACCGTGTGGAATGTCGGAGCTTCTTTCTAGACCAAGGTTGCTTGTATTAGACACTATAATGGATTAATAATTAGTTGGTTGACCGGAATGGCGCTGGTGGACTACTCATAAAGTAGCAACTCGTTTAAAAGTCGTAGACCACTACGTAAAGAAGGACAAGTACTTTCAAAATCGAATGAAGATCCCTATTGTTACTTATGATACATGAGTTGGGGGTGAACAAGAGGTACCATAGATCATTTAGGCCCATACTCGAGAATCAACTTGGTGTTGTGGCTCAATTTGCCTGTTGGCGTCGTTCATTTTAACAGTGTAAACTTCGCTGTGACCTTTGATCATGTCATGAGACAGAGCATTGTACACTTCAATCCATGACTCTTGAACTTCCATTGTGAATACATCACCGAGATTGGAACTCAGTACAGAGACCAAGGCTTTTCCCATGGTAGGAAAGTACTCTGGTTTGACACCGTATCTTGCATGCTTAGCTCCAATGTCAATGAGAACTTCCGACAACATCTCATCTGATGGTCCGAGCATGTTCAAGGCCCTGTCGATCATTGTAACGAATTGCATGGCATGTGCGACAAATCGTGGACTAATAAGGACTTTGTAATCAGTGACATCCAAATCCTCGCGGAATCCAAAGATTGTTTTGGCTTCAGGCTCCATTTTGAAGAATCTAGAAGGTTGAAGCTATCAGTTAGTCATGGAGGTTCATAGCCGGTGATACAATTCCAGTGTGCAAGGGATAAACTTACTTGGCAAAGAGTCCAACGCCGACTTCTTTCTCCCACTCGGGCATTCTTCGGATCGTTTCCCAAGTCTCAATGACATTGTTGATGGTGGAAAAGGACATTGTTGCTACCATGATATCTGTTTGAAGAATGAATGAAAACTGTTCGATTTTGATTTTGTGAGACTCTTGCGAGTGCTTTCTGATGTGAGAATATGGCGATAAGGCATTCAGTATGTGACGTGTTTTTCACAAAAGTTTTTCCAACCGCCTTCTTCTGCTCAGAATTTCAGTGATTAGAGAAAAGACAAAGGCGTCTGTCTCACGTAGAAACTATATTGTAAAAGATTTGGTTCACTTATCAATCACAAAACATCTCGGAAAAACCTTGCATCCACATTGGATCCTTTGGCCCGGGTCACCTAACTTCGGACACTTTCCGCTCGCACGCCGTTTGTAACCAAGATTGCCACCTCCTGATTTGACTCAATGATTCGCTAATATGGTCCTTTGATATTTTTGTTGACAGGACCAGGCAGGGGATACCGAACGTATTCAAAAATCACAATTAAAGTTGCGCTAGTCTTTCAGCCGTTTTCGAATATTCTGATATACAATAGTCCTCGCTGACGTCAATTGCAATTAAGCTGCTTTTCTACGAATAGCGAACCCATCATCGAACTGACATTGGCAGACAGTCCTTTTTTTCCAAGTCCTCAGTGGTCCTACGGGCTATGGTACTACACCGCTCCACAGGGCTCTTGGAACAAGATCCACAAGGCTCGTGTGGAACAAGATCAAGGTCATTCAGAGATTCATTCATTCTCTTGATCGGACAGCACGTAAGATGCGATCAGACACAGATCTATTTACCCCGGTGTTTTTCATTCTTGTTTGTATTGTCTGGTTGTCCATCTTCTCTGCTGGTATTCTTACGCTTTTGTTCCCGCCCACCACAAGTTTTATGAGTCGTGTCTGTCTCCATAACTTCGAATCTCCCAACTTCAAACAAAAAGGAGGACTGCGTTCAAATTCCACCATACCTATACCGCCTACAGTACAGTACCGCCCATACTGAATACAGTATGTGCAATCCGCACGGAAATCAATCGATGAAAGCAATAACGTTCTGAAACAAAGAAAGCATCTCCCGGGATTGGGCCCGTCTCTACGGCAATGCCTGTATTGTATCACACCTAGCAAACAACAATCAGCGACGAGCAACTCTTTGCTGCAAAAGGAAACCTTCAAACTGTCTCACAATCTTTCATAATCGAAGGAGTGCGTTTCGCCTCGATCCTTTGAGCTTGTCTTCTTCTCTCAGGAAATCAATCGATCAACCTTTTCGTTGCTAACCATGGCTCCTCGACCTGACACTTTCCAAGCCACTACTACTGACGGGGCCGTTCCTATGAGAATGGGAATGATTGACTTGGAATTCCCATCCCCTAGTACTTCGGTTCTCACCTCATCACCTTTGCAACAAGTGGTGGTTCTGGTGGACCCAATGTCGACTGGTGTCATCCTTCAAGATAAGGTTTTTGAATCTGGCATCTACAGTGTCGTCATTGTCTGGAGCGACAGATCTCAGCCTGCTGCTCGTGAGAAACATTTCAAGAACTCTGGACGTCCGCGGGAAGACTTTTTGGGCGTCATCACCCACGAAGATGGAGCGCTGGAGGATACTCTTCTTGCTATCTTGGCGGCTACCACCAATATGACGGTTGCAGCTGTAATGTGCGGCAGCGAGTTTGGTGTCCTGTTGGAAGATCAAATCGCCGACGGTCTCAACCTAAAGTTGGGTACTACTCACCTTCGAGGAAGTGGAATTCCCATTCTCAACACCAAAGTTGACAAGCATTTGCAAGCCAACACCATTCGCGAAAGCGGTCTCGATGCTGTCCGAGAAAAGCTTGCACTCTGCGAAGCTGATGTCAAAGCCTTTCTAGACGAGAATCACGAACCCGGAACTTCCTTTGTGGTCAAGCCACAAACAGGTGCTGGATCTGTTGGGGTCACCTTTTGCGACTCGCCAAAGGCTGTCTGGGAAGCCTACTACAAGATTCTTGTGGGAGAACATAAGGCCCATTGCCGAAACAAGTACCGCCACTACGACCAAGCCGGTGTCCTTCTCCAAGAGTATTTGAAGGGAACAGAATACATTGTCAACTCTGTTGTTTGCGACGGTAGAATCAAGACCACCGCCATGTGGAAGTACGACAAGCGTCCATACAATGGCGCCGCCTTTGTTTGTTTCAGCAAGGAGCTCCAAGTCATTTCGGATCCCAATTGTGAGGAGATCCTAGAGTACACCGAAAAGGTTCTCAAGGCTGTCGGGTTCCAAAGTGGAGCCATCCATGCCGAAGTCATGTACACTGCACGAGGACCTGTTTTGGTCGAGCTCAATTGCCGTCTGCATGGTGGCAATGGAGCCTGGGTGCGACCGGCGGAAATCTGCATGGGCTACGACCAATTGTCCATGTTGATGGACGTCTACCTCAATGGAGGCAAGCTTTTTGATTGCATTCCGTCTCGACCAATGACAGCCAATAGCTACTGTCAACAAGTCAAGATGCGCTCTCACATTGAGGGAGTCTTGGCGAGTGTGATTCCGTCCCAGTGGAAAAGAATCGAGGCATTGCCATCGTACTACAGCCACCTATTTGGAGTTTCCAAAGGTGATAATCTCTTGAAAACAGTGGATATGCCCTCCGTTCCAGGAGAAGTGACACTTGTCCACACTGACAAGGATCAACTTGCCGCTGACTATGAGAAGCTGAACGAAATCTTGGCAGAGGGCATCTTTCAAGTGGAAGAAGCGTCCTAAGGGATATCTCTCACTACATCATCATGATGATTGAAGCAATATATGGACTGTAAATTACTGACTGCCAACTATGTATATAAAAGTATAAAAATATTACAAATCAAAACAGTAGTACTGAAACCTGGACTTGGACTACTATTGTTGATCGATATAACCTTATAGTTCGTGCTCGAAATCATAACAAGGATGATAGTACCAGTCAGTTACTACCGGGTCCGTGCCTATATGGTTCAGGAACCAGATGCTTGCTATACAGAACGCACACGTCCAGACTGACTGAAGATTTTGACAGTCGTGGAAACGCCCGTCCGCTCAAATAAAGTCTTTAAAAAATACATTTATCTTCGAACAAAACATATTCAAAAAATGCCCCAAACTACGGTAAATGTTTGAAAGAAATTGGGACATCCGGCCCTACCTGCCTGCCTACCATCTACCATTATTGTAATGACTTGATGGAACCAGGCAGAACATTCTTTACCAACTTCCCACCCAATCGCTGGAAAATAGCACGGATAGAGAAGAAGCACGAGTGACGTTATTGTGCAAAGGTCGAAGGTCATTCACAATAATTATTGACATTTTGCTTCATTTTGACACGAGACTATTCATTCAAACAACAACAGCACCAACAGAACAAAATGGTTTCCGACATGTCATATTCTACCGTCTCCAATGTGATTGACACATGGGAAAGGATCAGAAGAATCAAGGACTTTGAGTCTGTGGTTGGAACGAAGCTCTTTCAAAAGTACGACCTGTTATCTTTTGAGAATGACTTTAGGACAAAGAATGCTAATTTCTAACCAATCTTTCTTCTTCCTTTGCACTGCTAAAGGTTCTTTGCACTAGAGCCAGAAGCTCAGCGTATCTTTGGCTTTCCAGATGACATGGACCCAACGTCGGATGAAGTCCTCACGAATAAACGCTTTGTCAAGCATGCCAAGTACTTTGTCCAAATGATCGATCGTGCCCTTTCTCTTCTCGGTCCAGAGGTGGAAATGCTGACTGAAATCTTACTTGAATTAGGAGAAAAGCACTCAAGATATGGTGTCAAACCAGAATTCTTTCCAAGTATGGGCCGGGCCTTGATGGAAGCAATCTCGTGTAATCTTGGCGAAGGAGAGTTTGCTGAGGTCAAGACTGATTGGATTGAGGTTTACGGTGCGCTTTCCTATGATATGATTCGAGGAAGTCGCATGGCCACCAATAAGGAGTAAAGTCTGTTGTACATATATCATGGATGACCACTCACGATTTCAATTTTGCAAGACCACACACGACTACATTTTGAACCATCTTTTGAAAATATTGTTTGTATCCAACCAGCAGTCGTCAGGAGCCACAACCCGCTCGTGGACCCCAAAACTTAATAAAGCGGACGCGATTATATATCATTTTATTTCTTGAGTAGTTGTTTTGCCCACTTGTGACAGGCAACGTGTCCTGGTAGTTCCCGCCAATTGGGTGAACTCTTGATGCATTTCAGAATATCGTTTCCATGTGGATCTTTCGTTCGAATGCTGTGATTGCATTCTTCCACGTAAAACTTGCAAGCTTCAAGTTGTCCATTGGTTGCGGCCACAAAGAGTGGTGGCTGATTCGACCATAGTATGGCGTCAGTGTTGGCCGGGTTGGCACCTTTACTAACAAGATACCTCATAATTTCGATTCTCCCAGTATATCCAGCCCAACCAATGGGACAGCCATGTTCTAACAAAGCCTTGGTACGTTCATCGGTACACAGCCATTTGACGATTTCCAGATTTCCTTTCTTCGAAGCCCACTCCAAGGCGGTGAACCCAAGTTGCGGAACCCGTAGTTCCCCAATCATACCTTGACAACATCGAATGGCCTCGGAACAGCATTGTTTGGCTGTCTCCAAATGTGGCAAGGGCCCGCAACAAACCAGAAAACGCTGAGTGGGGTGCAAATCCGAGAAACTCTCAAATTGTTGGGTGTTTCTCATCATCGCCTCTCCGCTGGTCGCAATTCCGCTCATAGCCCGAGCTTCGTCAAATGTTGAATTCCCAGATGACTCTGGATTCTCCAACAGAGTAATGCTGCTTTGCCCATCAGGATTCCAAAAGATGCTCAGCATGCCTGTGCCACTGGCTTCCGAAATCATACTATAGGGGGGTGGAAGCGATTCGTCACCGGTGTAGAGCCCACCAACAATAGATCCGACTGGTCCGCCTGACGTCATTTTGTCCATTTGCTTTTGAAACTGCACAAAGACACGGGAGCAATTTCCACGGTGTTGCTTCCAGTGCTCTTTCTGGCATTTGGTATTGCAATACGAGACTCCCTCACTTAATAACAAAGGAGAAAGCAACAGTTTCGGGTGAGTGCATGCCGTAATGAATCATTGTAACCAGTGTAATCATCATCATCATCCTTATAAAGAAACGATCCTGCTGCATCGTCTTACCATCTTGCACATGTCATTAGCTTCTTCTTGCTTTTCTTCCCACAATTGTTGCACACCTTCTCTGGGTCTCCAATTCGAAACTTGGAGTCCCGTCCAAATCCCGCCGATTTCATGGCCTTATCAAAGAGTCTGGCAATTTTCTCTGTATCGGTATACTCTACGCCTTCTTGCCGTGCCATTTCATGAAATTTGCTGACGCCCATAATATAATTATCCAGTTCGGTTCCAATGTAATAGTCGAGCGTATGGATCTTGACTTCTCCAGAAAAACCTTCGTCTGGAATGTTGTCTACCATAGAATGTTGGATCGCTTCAATAGCACCAATGGCATAATCCGTAGCAATTCGCAAATGAACATCTTGGCTAGCTTTAATTCCCCAATTCTCCTCGGGGCCCTTCAAAGTGGCTGGCTCGAACCCAAAGGCCGACATGCATTGGGAAAAGTATTCCTTACTCTTGGTCTTGCCAGGCTCAAGTGCTTTCCATTCGTCAATAAGATTTTGATCCAAATTTAGTTCCTGCAAGGTTTCAACAAATGGTTGCAACCACAAGACGGCTGACCAAAATGCTTGCGGGTCTACTTGCGAAAGAACGGCTGGAAAGATGCGGTCCAGTTCTCCTAGAGCGGCCGCATGTTTCGCATACATGGTGGCTTCTTCCATTCCATAATCCAAATATATTTCATGATTAATGATCCACTGCTTGCGTCCTGTAGTAACAGTAGTAGTAGAAGTAGTAGTAGACATGTCGAGGTACCGGATCTCATGAGCATCCAAATACTGTTTGAGCGCACAGGGATAAATCTGATACGAGCCAACCTTGACGGCTTGCAATCGTTGAGGACCGAGACGTTCAGATTTGGCTTCAAAGGTGTCTTCGTGGACTCTATGGGGATCGTATTTTATCAATACGTCCTTTTTGGTTAATTTCTTCTTGATGTTTTGAAACTGACTGTTCAGAGGATCCGCCAATTTGACAGTATCATCTCCACAGGCGGCTCGATTCAGGGCTCGTACCATGTTAAGATCCGTTAGCTTGATGAGAATGGGAGCTCTTGCCTTTTGCTGATGATGCTTGACAAACTTATCCATGGCCGCAATACATCCCCTGGATCGTGCGGCACCGCCTTCGATGATGGTCATTTCAGCAACTTGATTTTGGTGTACCAGAGTTCCTCGGAAATTAGTATCATTTAATGTCCCTCGTCCAACACCGACGCTATATTCAGTTTGTTCCTGGAAGAATTCGATATTCTCTGTTTTGATGGACATGGGACCTGGGAAACCATCCACTGAGACGGGATGTCGAATGTCATTTCCCGTCTTGATTGTTTTGGAAGTCATTGCTTTTGCAGCGGCTCCATTTCGTTTTTTACCTACTTCACTCGTCAGCCCAACGATCCGACAAATAGGGGATTGCGTGCGATTGGCATCTTGCATGGACATGTCGTTATTTTGTGTATGGCTACAGTCAAGGTCAATATAGACGAGGTCATTATTTAAAATGAAGATGGCGTATGTGGGGTGGATTTTCAAATTTCAAAGACTATACCTGTGGAGGATATGAGTCGCAGTAGTCATGTGTTTATTGCAGGAATCTGGAATCTTTCCCATTTTCGAATTGATCGTAGTCACTCGGAAGACATTAACATTCCTGCGCGACATTCGCTCTTCAGATTTTCCAAGGGAGCTTCGTCCAGTTCTCCCTTCCGTCCATTGCATTGGCAGAAGTTTGAAGTTCTGGTTGGACATTCGTTGCGCCACCTCGATTTCTGACATAATTATAGCAGCGTCATGCCACCCGAGCCGGAGACAGCATTCCTTTGGGCCTAAAAATATAAGTAAATAGATCTCTTGTTGCTCCTTTTGTAGCCCTTGGCGTTGCAGAAATAGCGTGGGTCACCGCCACTGCAAAATACAGTATATTCCGGTTCCTCTCCTCCTGAGAGAATTATTAATGTCATCATCATCATCATCATCATCAACATTATCTTCTCATCAGTCAATTAAAGCTTCATCCAATAGAACCCAAGGCATGACGTTAGAAACAATAGACTCAGTAGAGTTCGAAGAGAGCACACGGTCAATCGGTATGAATAGTGCCGATGTCGACAACAAAAGTGGAAGTGGGGGAGGATTTTCACAGGAAAAAGATGCATCGACTCAACAAAGTAATTCTGTCTTGACAAAGAAGGAACGAAATATGGTCATGATGTCCAGGATCATTGTTTTGTCGGTCTTGATGATAGTGGGAGTCACTGCTTGCGTGCTGACTTGGATTCAGACGACGAAATGGGAAACACAAGACTTTGAGTCTCAGGTGAGTAATTAACAAGTGATGGTGATGGTGATCATCTGGCTGGCCTCTTGCTTTATTCTGCCGTGCCGTGCCGTGCCGTGCTGTGACATTTGGCTTTGCTTTATTTATATTTCCTGATATTGTCTCTAACATTTTATTTCTGATTGCAACCTCTATGTCACCAACTACGTATCTGTAAACTTTTCTAGTTCGAGAGCATGGCCAACGAATTGAATGATACCACCAAACTGATTGCCGAAAATGGATTGTACGCATCACTGGCCTTCAGCACAGCCATTACAACCTTTGTCACATTGACACAACAGACGTGGCCTAATACTACCATTGGTAGCTTTGAGGCACAATGCGTCGGCTATCGAGGAGCCACCGGTGCAGAGAGTGTCTTTTTGGCACCCTTTGTGAGTGATGTCGAAGCATGGAATCAATACTCGACCGACAATCAAGGGTGGGTCCAAGAGTCCCACCTTGCCGCGGGAGATACTCGCATTGTGGACCCAATTGCACCGCAACTATTTCGCCGACAAGATGGCGCCAACATTCCAGAAACGAATCCGGATGGATCCCAACAGTTCTTACCCATATGGCAAGCGTGTCCGGCACCAGCGGATCCTAGGGTGGTGAATTTCAACCTCTTGTCCGTCCCTCAAATTAGTGCAGCCGTTTCTGTCATGCTCAAAACCAAAGGACCAGTACTCACAGCTGTTGTGGATCTCAGTCAAGAATTGGGAATAGAAGAAGAAGAAGAAGAGGAAAGCCCCATGAGTATCCTTTTGTTTCCCGTGTTTGCCCAAAACAATATCGTGGGAGCTACGGTTGCCTTTATGTCATGGGTGGAACTCTTTTCGAATTCGTTGCACGAAGGTTCTGATGTCATTCTAATGGTCCTTCGCAACAGCTGTGGAGAAGTTCATAGCTTTTCGATTGGTGGAACTGTCACAACTTATATGGGTCCCGGGGATTCCTATATTGAACCCGACTATGCCGAATTTGAACGGGTAGTTCTTTTTGGCTCGACGCAAATCAATGAGAGGAGTTGTATTGTCACGCTGCATCTCTTTCCTACAGAGGAAATGGCTGCCAATTACGAAACGGATCGGCCAGATGTGTACACGGGAGTTGTGGCTGGAGTCTTTTTGTTTGCAGCCATCGTGTTCATTGCATACGACTGCTTGTTGGATGTAAGACTCAAGAAACTGAGCAAAGCTGCCACCAAGTCGGCAACACTGGTGGCAACGTTGTTTCCAGAGGGAGTCCGAAATCGATTGTTGGACGAAGGCGGAAGCAAAAAGGACATCAATAGCAGAGGACAGCTCAAGCAGTACCTCAATGCCGATGGGACAACGCGCCAGTCCATGGGAGCTGCAAATCCTAATGATATACATTCCAAGCCAATCGCGGATTTGTTTCCAAATACGACGGTATTATTTGCGGATATCGCAGGATTTACCGCTTGGAGTTCGGTACGGGAACCCTCGCAAGTATTCATTCTCCTCGAAAGTGTCTATTCAGCCTTTGACAAGTCCGCAAAGCATCGTGGTGTGTTCAAGGTGGAAACTATTGGTGATTGTTACATGGCTGTTACCGGGTTGGTAAGTTCTGACATGGAGATTTGGTTGGGTTTGGTTGGATTTGGTTGATTTGGATGCTTTTAAAAACTCATCAAAGACGATTGATTCTCACCGACTTGATTCATTTGTTGTGCAGCCCGAGCCAAGAGATGATCACGCAGTGGCCATGGGAAGATTTGCAAGAGATTGTATGATCAAGATGAATGATTTGACGAAGAAGTTGGAACTGACGCTTGGTCCAGACACTGCGGACTTGGCCATGCGTTTCGGAATGCACAGTGGACCAGTCACGGCGGGTGTATTGCGAGGAGACAAGTCACGTTTCCAGCTGTTTGGAGATACGGTCAACACGGCTTCGAGAATTGAGTCTACAGGCATCAGGAATCGAATTCATATTTCGCTCGAGACGCACAATCAGCTTTTATCCTTTGGCAAGGCAAATTGGGTTATTCCGAGGGAGGATGTGGTCGTCGCAAAAGGAAAGGGGCAAATGAAAACTTTCTGGCTGATACCGTCTGGTTTCAAACCCGAACAATATAAGGAAAAAATTTCCAGCCTGTCTTTTACGTCCAAAGCCATGTCCGAGGTAGTACAAGAGGGTAGTTCGAAGATTCCTGCCTTGGCAGAAGAAGATGCGAGACTATTGCGTCTGGTTGACTGGGTGGTGGATGTTATGAAGAGGCTATTGATGCAAATAGAAGCCAAACGAAAACTCGAAAAGCAAGGACTTCCCCGAGAAGACAACATGATCCAACATGCCGAGTCAATGATCCTGACCCAGGAATCCAACACACTGGACGAAGTCCAAGAGATTGTAATGTTGCCGATGGTTAGCTCTGTTCCTCAATCAGAAATTAAAAAAGTCGCTATTCGATTATCTGACGAAGTTGTCGAACAACTTAACCTATACGTCAAGACGATTGCGACCATGTATCGGCAGAATCACTTTCATAATTTCGAACACGCAGCTCACGTGACAATGTCAGTCTCTAAGCTTATGTCACGAATCGTGGCTCCCGGCATTGATTTCTCGTCAGGAACTACTTCTTTGCACGATCACACATTCGGTATTACTTCCGACCCATTGACCCAGTTTGCAGTTGTTTTCGCTGGCCTCATTCATGATGTTGATCATGTTGGTGTTCCAAACTTTATTCTTCAGGAGGAAAACAAGCGCCTCGGTAAAGCTTACAAGAACAAGAGCGTTGCGGAACAAAATTCAGTAGACCTGGCTTGGGCGCTCTTGATGGAGCCGAAATTCCTCGAACTGCGCAAGTGCATTTACCACGACACCTCGGAACTCAGTCGTTTCCGTCAGTTGGTAGTGAACACTATCCTCGCAACTGACATTTTCGATAAGGAACTTCAGGAACTCCGAAAGGTGCGCTGGGACAAGGCATTTTCAAGACAGAGCAAACGCCGCACATCCGGCTATGAAAATACTGTCAATCGAAAGGCCACCATTGTTATTGAGCATTTGATTCAAGCGTCTGACGTTGCACATACGATGCAGCATTGGCACATTTACCAAAAATGGAACGAACGACTGTTCGAAGAAATGTACCTTGCGTTCAAGTCGGGAAGGACATCGAAGAACCCAGCTCTCAACTGGTATGAAGGGGAGTTGGGGTTTTACGATCATTACATCATTCCTTTGGCCAAGAAATTGAAGGATTGCGGAGTTTTCGGGGTCTCAAGTGATGAATACTTGAATTATGCGGAGGAAAACCGAAGCGAGTGGGCTTCAAAGGGAAGGAAGGTTGTTGCAATGCTGGTCGCCAAATATGCAGATGTGGATGGGGAAGAACAAACTCTCGTCGGCAGGAGGCCTTCGTCAATGAAGACCGTTAGCAACAATGAACTCATCAAAGACCTCGGTGACAGCGATCATACAGCCCGTCGACCTGAATCGTTCAATGAACATGGCATGAATGGGAGAAGGGCTTCATTCCTTCGTCGAAATTCTGCAAGATGATGAAGCTGAGGGGAGACTGGATATTTTTCCTTATTGTCAAATTTATAGATAGATTGTATTGTACTTCATGCACCAATTTCAGTTTTCACTGTCGTATACAGATCATTCAGTTGCCAATCTCTAAAAGTCCCTTCAAATCTCCAAGCAAGGCCTGGCGTTTCTCGTTTCCGGTGAGCTTTTGCATAGCACCCTTTGCTCGAAGGCTTTTAGTTTGCTGCAAAGACACAATGCGCTCCTCAATACTCTCCTTCATGATGAACTTGGTGACTTGCACTGGGCGAGTTTGATCAATGCGATGAATGCGATCCATTGCTTGGGACTCGATCGCCTCGTTCCACCAGCAATCCATCAAGAACGCATGATTTCCGCGACTAAGATTGATACCAACTCCACTGGCCAAAAGCGAGCACAGGATGAACCGAGGCCCGCCATCCTGAGTGAATTGAGAAATGCGCTCAATCCGCTTTGAGGAAGGAACCGAACCATCGATTCGAACAAATTCATGTCCTGCGTCTTTCATGGCGGATCCAATGATATCGAGGTAGGATGTGAATTGCGAGAAGATCACAGCCTTTTCGTCTGGCTTAACGGTGGATCCAATAGTTTGAAGTAATGCTCGAATCTTGGGTGGCGTTCCAAACTCCTCGCCTTCATCCAAAGTTTCCACGGCTGCTTTGTTTGCTGCAGCTTTCGCGGTTACCATGCTGACGATATCTTCCGAACGGAATTTTTGTCGACAGTAGGGGCACTTTTGATTGCTTCGTTCCAATACTTGTTTGATACAATTGTTACAAAAGACGTGACCACAGCCCTTGAGAATAGTTCCTTCGGTTTGATCAAACTCTTCCAAACAAATGCCGCACTCTGGCAGTGCCTGGGTGAATTCACCCTTGAGTTTCTCGAGTAGCTTCAAACCCTCTTCCGGAGACAACTCTTGTTCCCTTGACTTGGATGAGACCTGTTTCCAGATTTGCAAAGCTGCTTCGCGACGTTCCTTGGTCAAGAGAAGTCCTGAACAACAGGCCTGTCGCAGACGAAGTAGCTTTTCAAAAATGTTGTAATAGTTGCCGAGAGCATTGTTGTTATCCTTCAGAATTGCGGTCATGGCCACTCTCAAGGTTCCATACAAAGCGTCGTAGACTTGCTTGTGTATATCATTTCCAAACTCGACAGTGGCCAAGTTGACAGTTTTGTCCACCATTGTTAGGCCGGGAATGTTTTGCTTCGAGCGACGGAGCGAGACGAACCCCATGATTGTGCGCAAACGAGTCAAACCAATCTCCTGTCCATTTTGCAGGGGTTTGGAAATGGCCCGTTGAAAGATTTCGCTTTGATTCAATGGTTCGACTTGAAGGAAGGATAAGAGACTGTAAATATCCTGTGACCGATTCACAAAGGGAGTACCAGTAATGGCGAGTCGACGGGCCGCTTGAATTTCGGATACCGCCTTGAAGGGTCTGGCCTTGGGATTCCGAATGGTATGCTGAAGGGTACAATAGCCAAAGGTCAGAATGATATTGTTAGCGGCATTCAAAACGTTGCTTCGCAATTGCAAGATGGTATACATACCGCTTCGTCCAAAATGATGCGATGGAAGGAAATGTCAAAAATCGATTGGGTCTTGGCCTTTTTGCGGACTGGTTCTTCTCCAGCACTACCACTAGTAACAGTACTGCTACTACTATTGGTAAAGGCTTTGGCATAATCGGCCGCCAGGGTATGATAGGACACTAGTAAAATGTCCACTTGGTCGTCCAGAACTTTTCTTAGAATCTTTTGTCGACTGTTGCCATGATACAACTTTAGGCTCAATACTCCTTCTTGGACATGATCTTGGACTTGATGGGTCCAATTGGCCATGACGGTCACGGGGCAAACAATCAAGGTGCACTTGTTGGTGTTGCCGTTATTCTTGCTAGTATGATTGGCTTGTGGTGTAGGAACAAGAGGTGCTGATTTTGGTGGCTGTTGGAACATGGACTCGGGAAAATGTTCCCTGGTAATGGCGTTGGAAGTCAAACCTTGCGCAATACGTTCGACAAGAGCCTTCTTGTTCCCCGAAGTCTTGAGCTTGGCCGCTTTGAGTATTTGTTTCAAGGTAACATTGTTGGTGGATTGAATCATGGACAAGGAAGGATTGTGACTATTATTTTCGGCGGTAGACTGCTGCTCCGGCACAATACTACTGGGTGGCTGGATAGCGATAGCATTGTAGTTCACTCCCGCCTTTGGTTCCAGCAAGATCAAGCCCAAGGCTTGTAGCGACTTGCCCAAACCCATTTCATCGCACAAGAGACTACCTTTGATGGGAGACGGTGGATTGGCTTGGGACGATTGGGTAATCTCGCAGAGGTGCATCGTCTTGCCCTGCTCTTTGACTTTGCGAAAGAAGGGTGCTGGGGGTGGATTCCGTTCCTTCTGCACCAAGAATCGAATCCCTTGTATTTGATAATCAAATAGTTTCAGTTTGGACTTGAAAGCGGAAGGCATTTCCAAATTGGGCAGATCTTTCAACTGCGACTCCAATTGCTTTTCAAAAATGTCATCCTTGGTCATTGGAGTGAAGTTTGGCGTTGTTGGTCAGAATAAAATAGTTAGTACGACATCACAATCGATCCTACAGTCACAACAAGACAATCAAGCTTACCAATTGCTTTTGTTGTTGATTCCAATCCAGAGCCTGTGTTTGAATGACAGCTTCTGGTGTTACGGTAGCAGGGGTGACAACAGCAGCAACCGAACCTCCCACGTTTGGTTCCATTCGAAACTGACTGCAACTGTGTTTCAACTTGTGTTTCAAGTCTTTGGCCAACGCCATGGTTTGCGCTGGCTCTGACAAAGTCGAATTGAATTCTAAAGAAACGGGTAGATTCCAGGCAGTGCCCGGACAAGGAATGGTTCCTTCAATCTTGAGGCCTTCGCCATACTGGTCCATCAAGGGTGCCAATTTACAGCATTGGGTTCCTTTGATATGGCCAATTTTTTGGTGGTGCACATTGTCCACTCGAATGGCATTGCGATCATAGGGATTAGAGGGTTCTCTTACCAGATATACATATTCTCCAGGGTGAGCAACGCCTTGATAATAGCGAATCCCAACAATCAAATAATCTCCCTTGGCCAGCAAGACTTGATTTTGGAAATAGGGAGCGTCTTCTCCTTGCTGTTGTGTTGCAAAGGAATCGTCCTGACTACTGTCGTCATTGGCGCTCTCGACCATTTGCATATTGGGAGTTGTTGGGGCCATAGAAAATGGCAGTCGTGGTGGTCTAGTGATTTGAATTTCAAATTGCTTTTGTAGTGTTGTGTGCGGTTTTGCTTCAAAACTCCAATGTTCTATGTATAAATACCGCGCCAATATTTTTTGGTTTTGCGGTACCTACACGTACCTATTATTGGGGAGGGGATTTCTCTTTTCATTTGTTGGAATGTTTGGTCCGCCCTTCGTATATATTATTACACGTCACCAGAAGTGTTTGTAGCTAATGTAATTCCTGGCCGTGGCCATCTTCAACCAAGCATAGCCGGTTGATTCTTATTTAAAATCATTGGACCACCTCTGTCGTCATTTTTCTACGAACGATTCCGTGCTTTCGACACTTAACGATCTTCAAGTTTCTTCTTTTTCTCTTAAGTATTGCAATCTGTCATGTGTGTTTTCTTTAAACTTGCTATTCGATTGAGCTGCCAGCACTTCAATATCAACTTTATCGGTGATGCAGTGCCGCAAAATATTAGTTCAGCTGAAACTTTCATCAAAAGCATTCATCATCATCAGCTATACTGTATACTTTGTTTCATCGCCGTCACTGCGATACTACTATCACTATTCTCTATAGCCTTCTCAGGCATTGATACTAAATGCGAACGCACAACTAAAACGTGCACCTCTTGAGATTATATACACGCATATCATTCAATCACAGCACAAGAAGGGGAGTCAACAAATACGATACAAATACAATAAAACAGCATGCATCAAATGCAAGAGGAGCACGGTGAGAGTCCCTCGTTGGCTTCTTTGACGAGCCTTTCCCAGTTGAGCCATGAGGACTATTTGGACGAAGTGAAACTGGTGGATCATCACTTTCGATTGAATGCCTACTTTGTCACTGCCGCATGGCTTTTGCTTATTCTGTGGTCCTACTGGATAACGCCACCGGAACAACTGGAAACATTGGATGGACCCGAATTTTATTCCGCGCTCTTTGCAACATTATTCATGTTTCTCAGCATGATGGGACGATTCTCGGCCTTGTTTTGGTTGGAGGCCAGGGGCGACACGCGCAATTTCAGCGGTGTCTTGGTGGCGAGTCTGATGACCCAAATTATCGCCTTTTTGAATAATGCATTAATGTGCTGTGGAATTCCCGTGCCGGTTCATATCGACCCGGTCTTTGGAACGAGGATTTTCCTCTTGCGATGGTGCGCCTGGGCTCCGTTGGGATATTACATGACCTTTTTGGTGGCGGGCATTGATCCGGGCGCCAAATTGAAGAATGCGTACCTTTTGGGACTCACTCAAGGACTGTCCACCCTGACTGGCTTCGTCTTTCCCATGTGCAAACACACTTGGCAGTGGATCATGGTCATGATCTTTGCCGTGGTATTGTTTGGTTGCATGTTCCCGGCCTTGTATGTGCAAAAATCTAGATTTGCCAGAATGAGAAAGGGAAGTAGTGCCCACAGTGTAGAACTATTCGATAGGAGTCGATTGGCATATCAACTAATGCTCACGTGTACGGTGGCATGGTCCTCCTTGGTGTGGATGTACTTTGTGGCGGGAGCTTCGATGTTTTTAACACCCAAGGATGCAAGCATTGCCGACCTTTGGGTCAATCAAAGGCCCTACTTTCCCATGATATGGGAGTGTTCCATGGATGTGATCCTCAAAAACTTGTACCTAAATATTATTGTGCAAGTACACAAGGTTGCTTTCGATGACGGAGAACGTGCCGACCGTCGGTTGATTGAATTGAGAAGACTCATGAGTGCAGTCTGGGAACGATCCAGCGACGTAATTTGCGTTTCGGTCCAAGGGATTGGAGGGACCATTACGACCATGGTCAGTCCTGTCTATCTGGAACTTTATCATGGTCGGACGGAAAGCAATGCCATTTTGTTCGAAATTGGAAAGGAGGATGTGGAAAGTCGATCGTATTCCAATATACAACCACGGTCCGTCCGCGAAATTGACTTTCATTCCCTGCCAGCGCCGGGATCCCACGTATTTACAGATTTTGGACAAGACATGGACATTGGGACTTTGAATTCTACCTTGGATGATAGTCTATTAACTTCGTTGGCCGGTATGATTGCTCGCGGTTGGAGCTTGATTGGAGATCAAAAGAGTCTGACCCATCGATTGCTCAAAGTTCGTGACGGAGCGAAAAAGTTCACTTCGTGCGAGGCCAACATTTGTCGATTGGAAAACAATGCCATGCTCATGGTGATTCGTGATATTTCCGAACGGGCCAAACGATTTGAAGCAGAAAAGAAGATGATTTTGGAAGCGACGGCCCGGAAAAAGGATGCGGAAGCAAACCGTTTCACTAGGCACGAAGTCAAGAATGGTCTTTTGGCGGCCATTCATCTTTGTGATAGTCTCAAGGATACAAGCTTTAATGGCGACGATGAAAGTAGTAAAGATTCGAGCACGGCTTCTGATAGCGGACAGTCTGGTGTTGCCAGAGCACCGGCCCGAAAAAAGACAATAGCAGAACCAAAGGCAGAAGTATCCGTGTACACTCGCGAACTGGACAAAACGTTGCGGACTATTTTGGACACGATTCTTTCCGAGGCCATGGCGAGAGATGTGATTCATGGAAACTATGAACCCAAGATGGAACGGGTGGAACTTAAGCGGTTATTGAATGCTGGGGAAATGAGATCGGATCGTTTCAAATTGAATACTACGCCATCGCCGTTGCCGTCATTATATATTGACCCACAATTACTCCTGTACATACATCGGAACGCTGTAAGCAATGCCTGCAAATACGGCCAAACTGGTGGCGACGTCACGACAGAAATTGTATACGATGAATCGAGCGAAGTGTTGCGAATAGAGGTGGTGAATCTCCCAGGTCCAGAGCATGAGCGCCTACTTCGACTTGGTGATCAAGCTGCTACATTGGTATTTGAACCTGGAAGGAGATTGCACAGTGAGCACGATGGCGGCAGTCAGGTTCGGCGCGGCACCCACTCGGCTGGCGATGGGGCTTGGATTATATGGAAGTGTGCAGAGACACTCCGAGGAAAAGCAAATATTCGATTCGAACAGGAACGAACCGTATTTTCACTGATATGTCCAGCGAAACGCTTTGGACAAAGGGCCATTCAATCCGAAATATTTCAGATTCCATCAAATGCTTGGGGTATTGCAATTGATGATTCCAAAATCCAACGAAGACTTCTATCTAAATTCTTATCGCATGCTGGGGTGCCCGAATCTCGTCAAATTATTCAAGGTTCGACGGCTGAAGAGATCCGAGCCTTTGATTCTTTTCTCGTGGATCTGGTCGAAAAGAATTCCGAAGACTACTTTTTGGTGATCGTCGATGAGAATTTGGACATTACCGAGAATGGAACGCTTCGAAGCACTGTGTCGGGATCTGAATGCATTCAACGAGTGAGACAACGCCTTGCTCCGGAACACGAACGCAGAATACTTGGGCTGGTGCGCTCGGCCAATGATTCTTCACAAGATATTGCCAGCTATCTCTCTCGTGCTCATGGGTTCGTATCAAAGGCACCTGTTCGGTCGTCATCTGTCGCAGAGACGATTGCTCCTCTTTGGAAAAAAAGATTCAATTACCTACCAATAGCTGTGGAAGCTACTGGCACGGCAGGAGCAATGCCGATACAGAATTTAGATAATGAAGGCATGACTGACTTTGTAATTTTGGTGGTGAAGGAACTTCGATCGAACTTGGACGCAGTCGACGAATTGTCTTCGGAAGACTCCAATGCATCCCTGGTACAAAATTGGCCTCTGATATGGGAAAAGCTTCACTGTCTAAAAGGCGATCTGTCCAGTTTGTTCAATACTCGGAGTATTATGAAGGCGGTTGGAGATATTAATGCCATGCGGGGTCCCGACCTGCCCGAAAGATTTGTGGCTCGTTGGATAACCTTACGATCGGAAATAACGGACATTGCCTCGACGATAGGGAGCAATTTTTCCGACGGCGAAAGGAAGAGAAGTCGAAAACGACCCAACACCAAACCAGAATCCTCCGGCATGCAGCACCGCAGGAAGAAACGATCGTAATTTGAAACATATTCTCGGGGGGTCCAGCAGCTATGATTATACCAGAAAGCATTTTAAATAATACTGTACTATAGTGACTATTTCAAATGGCATTCTTCCAGTATCCATACTATTATCATCTATCTCTTCCACAGCCCATCTTGCCGAGCTTGTTGGAACATGCCAACAATCTCCTTCTTTTCCTCCAGTGAAATATCCGGATGCCAAATATCCACCAGTAACAACACTCGTTCTTGCGACGTACGATTCCATACTTCATGATTGTACGAGTCGTCCAGCACCATGGCCTTGTCCTGAACCCAAGGTCGTACCATGTTACCCACTCGAATAGCACAGTCATCTTCCTCTTGCCCCGAAGGCACAATGAGTGGCAAATGAATGCGAAGTCGTAGATTCATAGGAGAGGTATGTGCTTGTATACTCGAGTTGCCATGAAGGTTGGAAAAGAAGCAGAATCCAAATGGGGTTCCTGAAAGAAGAAAGAAAGAAAATACTTGTACATTCAGCATCTACTATCATGTTGTGCATTCATTGATTCGCCCATCCATGACATACCTTCAAACAACAAGTGATCCTTTCGTAGTTCCTGCAAGACTTTGGCTGTCTTTGGAAATTGAAAGGCCTATACATGAATACTTGAGAGATTAGACGACGACTCGATGCGTGCGTATTTATGACAGATTGATTCCACGCATTTGCTTACAAAATCTCCTTGAACATTTCCCTTGTTCAAATATGAAAACCACTCCCATTTTCCCTCATGAAGAGACTTTTGATGATCATGATAATCATTGGTCGGTGGTAATTTATTGGATTCTTCGTTTTGTCGCTCTAGATATTCGGTCCGGATCAAATCTGCATTTTTCTGAAGGTGTTCCACCACATGATTGACCATGGGATCGCCATAGGCAATTCGTGTGTTATCCGGCGAGGTCCAGAATGGTAGGGATCGCAAGCCAGGAAGAAGCATAAGGGATGGCGAAGGCCGAGCTGCTGAAGTTCTCAGCAAATTGGGACCCTGAACGACATCACAAGAAGGTTGGGAGGAAGCTGATGTGTCATCATCGGGCGGTGAGGACAGAGATCTTAGGAGAATTTTGTGGCTGTGCTTCAGAAGACTCGCTCTGGAAAGATTATTTATTATTGAAAGCATGGTAGGAGATCAAGCAAGAATCAATGGTTGCAATATGAGCTGCTATCTGTTTCTGTCAATAAAACATGATGATGTATGCAGGCGTAGAAATACCAACTCATCCGCATGAAATAAATCGCAATGATGGATATACTGCCGGTTGGAGGTCAGGCGCCTAACATCGGTTTGAGGGTAGTATTTGAGGCATTTTTTAAAAATTGGTATACACATACCTATAGTACCGGTACGTACCGGTACGACATACGATACTATATCAGATATTGTATGAGAAATCTCACATCTTGATATCGGGGAAAGACAGAATTTCCAGATTTTTACCAATATCGGGTAATGGGTAGTACAGAGTACAGCTACCGTTGTACTAATAACAGATTGTGAATCGTTCAACTACAATAACTCCAAATAGCATCACCAAAGATCCGACTACAGCACCATCATATTTTACCGTCAGACGGTCAATGGTCGCAGAATTTCTAAAAGCGAACGACAGCCAATGATCAAGGTGTTTTCGGACAGCACAGCCACAGACAATTTGCTATCGGGAAGTGCTGCCGTTTCGTGATATGCAATGCATTTGTCACAGGTAGAGCGAAAACGTCGAGCGAAAAAGGATATGTCGCCCTTTAATGCACCACTTGAGAGTACTATATGTTGAAATAAGTAAGGATGTTCTAACTGTTATAGCTTCTTCCAATCTATCAAACACACCATGCTCGATCACAGTTTTCTCAGCAACTCAATTTCACCCCTTTTCAACTTTTGTCACCAGTCGTTGAGCCCACGCCAACGCTGCTACGAACTTCAACACCACAACACCCTCTCATGCGGACCCAATCATGTTTCCATCTAACCAACCGTCTGATAACCCCTCGTTATCCCCAAAAGGGTTATCTTTCCAGACGGACAGCCGGCGGCGTCGAATACCGTCAAGAAGAACTGGTTTATGCCCTCCTATTGTTCAAAGCATCAGTCGAAACCGAAAATGGTTTTGGTCCAGGTGCCAATGAGGACATTGGACAGCATTATGTCTCTTGGCTGTTGCCATTAAATTATGGTGAAGAAATTCCAACAGATGTATCATCCTCCTCCAAGAATCACTAAGACATATGATTGTAATCATCGGGTGTAGCTATCTTCTGTGACTAGCATGGATCACATGTTCAATGGTGCATCATCTATCGATAGCGATATCTCGTCATCGGGTGTTTCTTCGGTAACAAACATGAAACGTGATTCATTCTCTTTCAGGAGATCTAAAATACCGTAAGACCTTTACTCTTGGTGATACTTGCAATGCGCTGGGAATAATAAAGTCTTTTAAAAATTGCTCCATAAAATGTATCTACGGGTATCTGTTCATCTATCTACCAGTCCGGTACCTGGTGCCTACTGTCTTAGTATCTGTCCTAACATTAAGCAGTTTTTGCTGTTCTGCTCAGCGATTTATCTGTTTACGCAAGGACAAGATTTATATGCCGTTCGTGAACCAATCTGATCGTGTTGTGAGAAGAGAATTGCAAAACCCACCTTTTACCGTCTGTCCTTGATAATACTGTAGGTGGTCTTTCCAAGAGTATATAGTCTTTCCGTTTGGTTCTTTGGAGGAGGAGGGACGAATGAATCAATCATGAATGCTGTGACCAGCGAACTCGTAGTGCTTGGAGTGCAAGAAGATACTGCAAGAGAGGAAAATGAGACAAGATCTTGGAGTAACTGATCTGAAGAATCAAGTATTTTTTTTAAAAAATAGTCTAATACTATTAATACTACCAATCAAATTTTTGACAATGTGGTGGTGACTGGCTGGCTGGCTGCTGTGCTATACTATTGGACAACACCACAACACATCTACAGATCTGTTCTCTACTCACTCGTTGCAATGATACTGGTACAATACACTCACTGATCGTTGTAAGATGTCCACTGGTCGTTGTAAGAAATCCACTTTTTCTACTCCAAAAACGTACACAACGCATGACGGGGAAAGGTACCTGATACCGGTAGATACTCAGAGATGTCCCTTTTTTCTTCGGCTCACCACTGACAGCTGACAGGTGACGGAAATATACAACGAAACGAAAAAAGGGTGTGGGACCTTTGGCGAATGTGGTGATGACCCGAAAATGGAATTGAGCGGCAGTGCGAGCTGGTTCGATCGTCAGTGTGATCGTCAGTGTGAGGTGGTCCGAAAGTGAAAAACTCCGAAAGTTTATTATGTATGGCTTGCCACGTCTTTTTCGAATGAGAGATAATCTCTCGTGCATCATCGAACTTTACTTATATAAAAATTGGTTCCTTTAATTAATTTCCTCGTCCAGGGAAACAGATGGCCACAAAAAGGACAGGTATGTCTCTTTTTCACGGAGGATAAAACCACCTCATCCTTCGAGCCACTAATCGAGCTTTGATCAGAAGCAGAATACTGCAGCAGACGAGACCACTTTTGCGTTGCACATTGATTTGATGAATATCAGCAGTATCATTCGAAAAGCAACGAATTAAGTTCACTGGCAGCACTGTCACTACACTACATTCGAAATACATACTGGAAGCGAGGGACGTAATTGAACCCACCAGAGCAGAATAATGAGACAACAAGATCAAATAAGAATAACCCAATTGCAATCGCAATTGGAATTGCAATCACAACCACAACCACGAGCACAAGCACAACCACGAGCACAGCCACCACTGCCACTGCCCAATGGTGCCGGCTCCATAAAGGTTGTTTCCGGATCAGGCTTTCGATACCTGGTCCCTTTTCCATACAAACTGCATCAGATGCTGGAAGAGACGGAAGCCAAGGACCCCATGGCTTCTAACATTGTCTCGTGGTTACCCGATGGCTTGCATTTCAAAGTGCATGACTCGGTTGCCTTTATGGAAAAGATTGTCCCGCAATTCTTCAAGCAAAAGTCGTACAAGTCCTTTCAGAGGCAGTTGCACATTTATGGCTTCAAACGGATCCTCAAGGGTCCTTTGCAGGGTGCCTTTCATCACCCAAAGTTCATCAAGGGGAATCGGCAACTGACCCATGATATCGATCGGATAAAGGCACCGGTGGCACGGAAAAATGCGAAGCCTGCAATCACCAGCAAAAGCAGCAGCAGGAAAGAAATGGTACGTTTCCCATTACTACACTTTGAACTTTGCAAGCATCATCATTATCATCATTCATCATCATCATTCATCATCATCATCTAACGCGCTATCTATTCCTATTTACCTATATACTGTAGGGTCAAAGTTCAGAAGAACCCTGGTCGTCTGTTCCAAAGGCAGCTACTGGTCCTATGGGTCATCGTACTACTAGCAGTAGTACCAGCACTACCACTGCAAGTAGTACTACGTCCTCACCGGATACACTGGAATGGTTGGTAACCAACACTGGGTTTCAGTTCTCCGACCTGGAACCATCCAAGATTGCCCAACCAGAGGAGCCTACTACGACTCTTCCGACACCAGTCTTTTCGCAAGCCTTACTTTCACAGGCCGATCAAATATTGACACTTTTTGCGGATTCTCCTCCACAAGATGCACCATCATCCTTATCATCGTTCTTGATGATGATGAAAGAACAAGATGAATCCTTGTCAAGAACAACAACAAGCAAGAGTGACTTGAACATGCAGCAGCAACAACAACAACAACAGCTTTTTGCTCCATCCTTGTTGACGAAACAATTCATGTCCTCGTCCCAGCAGGATTCGGCCTTCTATCCAAAACCACTACCACCACAGAGCTGGACTTGTACTACCTCACTCTCGAGAGCTAGCAACAAGTTTGAACCACCACAGGTTTATGATCACGTACATGAACCACCCTCTTCCTCCAACTCTTCTATCTGCAGTATACCAACTGGGATTGAAGAGGCAACCTTTCCCTCTTTGCATTTTGAGTCAGTATAATGTACATAAAACGTTACTGACTGACTGGCTGGCTGACTGACTGACACCCGGTGAGAATAGTAGGAAACAAACAATTTGTCGATATACCTGTGCATCGTACACTGTAAATATTACTCTGCATATAATATATCCTAATTTTTTAAAAATTATCATTATTACTGTTATTACAAATCTTGCTCATGCATTCAACCCACTCTAGCATCGCTTTCTTTCAATCGACAAAACAGCGGATCCTCTTGCGACCGAAAAAATGTTGTGAACCCCCCCCGGAGGTTTTCGAAAATGACACCTACGATATCGTTCTACAAGAGAAACGCTTGGCCACTACAGCAGATATGGCCACGATGGCGCACTCCACGTTACGCTATGGCATTATCCGCGTACCGTTACGACTGATGCAAAGATAAGGGCCAAAGTAAAAAATCTGCCAACAACATTAGCTCTTTTTTATTTGTTAAAATATAATCATCTACTCTTATTGTTGCACAAATTCAATCCACACAAGACAAAGCCTGCCTCAAATTTCTTTCTCTTCTTCCAAATAGAAATTCCCGCTCGGGTATGCTGCTTCATCATGCTGTATTTCCTTCATGTACTCTGCCACTACACTCTTCCCCTTCTTTTCCCATTCCCTCCGATTTTGTTGGGCGTAGTTCAAATATTCGTGACTGGACACTCCAAAAACTCCACATTCGTCCAGCTTCTTGGCCAAGGGAATGATATAGAAATCAAAGAAACCAATCTCTCCTTTGTACCATCCTTCTGATGGATCGTTGTCGGCATGGCCCTCTTGGTATGCTCGGTACATTTCCATAAACAATCGTTGATTCCATTTGCGGTAGACTTGCCAATGTTGCATGGTATGGGCAATGTCGGAGGCTTGGATCAAATGTTCAATGACCACGGTTGCCTTGCGATTATTGATTTCAATCAAAGCCTCTCGTTCCCGACCCACCATGTCCTGTGAAAAGGCCTTTTCCCATTTGGCATTCCGCAAGGCCTTGAGATCCTTGTCCATGATATCGGTCGCCAAAATCGTATTGACCAACAGCTGATGAAAGCGCTTGAGTTCGGAAGTGGTGCTGTAAATGGAACCACGAAGGGTTGCAAACTTGCCTTCCATTAACAATGCCCACGCCAAGTCGATGGAATTTTGCTCCGCCACGCTCTTGTCCTTGTACAGGCGAGCTAGCTCTGGTACTTCCTTCACGAGCTGAGGATTGGGAACACCCAAATGATCCAAATCGTGCAGCAAGGCAGATAGGACCACAGCAAATTGTGTCAATGGATCCGAGGTGATTCCATACGTGTGATCGTGTAGTTGTGATTCGTCCCCTTCAATATCCGGGGCGACGATTCGACTCAATAGCTTCATGACCGACATTGTGACGTGACTCGCATGCTCGAAATTGTGAAAGGGATTGGCATTGTACAAACTAGCGACGGTGCGCACGTATTCTTTAAGCTCGTTCTTGACCTCTTCGCTCAATTCGACACCCAGCTGACTTCTTGCTGCTTTCGCGTCAAAGGTTGCTAGTTCGAGTGACTCGACCACTTGGTCAAAGGCTGGTGTACCACCTTCCGAAACGGGTACGGATAGCTCTTTCTCGACCTCCTGGATCGTGGAAAGCTCGGCTGGTTCGGCTCCAACCGACTGTCTTCGCTCGACAACTTGTTTCAGCAGTGTAATCAACACATCCACGTTCCAATTGACCAGACGGTCAAACTTTCTCTGGGTGAGATCTTGAGGCTTTCGCTTAATAGTACCATCCAATGCTACCCGACGCTTGGAATGAGAAAATGAGGACGGGAGCACATTGTCACTTCTTTGTTTTCCGTCACCCACTGAGACTCCATCCTCGGTTGTTAAATGCTTCATCCAAAAAGTTTGCATCTCCCCCTTTCCTTTTGCATAAACTTTGTCACTCCTTGGCATGATCCAATTACTCTTCCCCGCCTTGGTCAACAAATCTGCCGTATCTTTTGACATATGAATCTTATTCCTGTTCCCTGTAGTCTCGATACGAGCACAGGTGTTCACTGTGTCACCGAACAATTGAAATCTTGCACGATCTATTGGACGAGAATGTCAGATATTCCAACGCTAGGGAATGTGGTACATGATACTGTCGGCATAACTTACCTCCCCTTAATACCCCTGCGGTCACCGGACCACTGTGCAATCCTATCCGAATGCCTAAATCTGCAGTTTCCGGTCCAAGCTCTTCCTCCAAATTCTGCACCTGCACTGACATTGATGTCAAGCAGTCTGATGCGAATAAAGCCATACGTGTCATGTGATCTTTCCTGGGCTCTGGCTGCAAATGTATCAAGCGAGACGGAACCATAATGTTAGATGATTTTGTTTGTTTTTCCAATCCAAGAAGCCAAAGCACAAGTTTGAAACCTACCAGCCCGCAAACGGCCACATAACAATCGCCCACTGTCTCTACTTTGAACACTTCTCGCTTCTTTGCCAGTCTATCGAACTCCTTGTAGATGGTTTCGAGTAAAATGAAGACTTGTGATGGTTCCCGAGTGGAAGACCAGGCCGTAAAGCCAACCATGTCGCCAAACATGACGGTCGTGCTAGGAAACAAGTCCGCAATGGGTTTACGCCGGAGATTCTCCTCGGCAATTTCATTCTTGGAAAGGAAGGAGTTCAGCATTTTCTTGGAGGATTGAGGATTCGTGGCTTCCCGCTGAGATTGTTGAAGGAGGCGCAAACCAACGCCCTCTGGAAACACGGATGTCACAATTGCCTCGGCGCGCCTTGCCTGTTCATAAAGTTCCTTCCGCCTTTTTTGAGTATACCGGTCGTATAGGAAGAAGATTGCTCCAAAGAATATAAAGGCAAAGACCATCAGCCCTGCATAAATTGACGGGTCAAGGGGATCGAAACTATCTCGAAATTCGTTCGACGGATAAATGTTGAGATCAAACTGACAGAATTCTGCCCCCGCTTCACCGTTATCCCCCGCTTGCTTCTCAAAGAATGGGTACGACACCTTGTTCAGGTCAAACTGTGTGTCATGAGTGTCACCCGATTCGAAGAACGATGGCTTGCCCCCGTTGCGAATGTAGGTGAACTCAGTACCACAATTGCTTTTGACCACAGTATAGATACCGTTCACGGTCGATGGGATTTCAAGATTGAGCAACCTCTCCCAAGAAACGATTCCAACCAGGAATCCCATGATGTCGGCATCGTCTCTCAAGCCCTCCCGAACCGGGTAGACGATATAGCTTTGCTTGGTTTCGTTGGTGTAGTTTGTGGGAGAAAGAATGTGGTCGATTAGAAATGATAAATCGATTGGCTCGGATAGCACCGGTTCTGTGTACTGTAGGCTGATGCTCAGGTCTTTGCCCAATGTTGGGTGAGAGAGTAGATCCATCATGATGATGGAAGAATTCACCAAGCCAGGTCCAAACTGAGAGATAGGAATGTTGATCGACCCGCTAGAATAACCACTATTTGCCAAGGCTTGATCTATGTACACATCAGTTGCTTCGATTTCTCTCTTTTCTTCGCTTGTGATGTCAGTATCAAATTCAAAGTCACTGCTGAAAACTTCGTCTGCAATAGGGTCGACTGAAGACAAATTCCAACCACGATATTTCTGAAATTTGAAAGAATGGACCAATCATAGTGTTGTGAGCAAGATATGCATCATCGCTCATTCTTCGTTTGTCACTAATCATCAACTTCAACTTACAAAGTCTTGCTCAATCCATTCTTGTGATGATATTGCGGCATACTTCTGCCAACCAGACTTTTGAGATCGCTCTATAATCGGAGCATACAAGATCATATCAATCCCAGAAAAGTCAGCCATCCCTTGTGCCCGCTGATCCAAATTTTGAATCGTAATGTTCGGCGCCGTTCCAAGGTCTACATTTTCAAATGTGATGGCCACTGCCAAAGTTGTCAACTGTCCAACAATCGTGTCCAAGTTATTCAAAGCATTTTCATTGAACTCTCTGGTAAAACTCTCAAACTGAATAAAAGACGAGCATTGTGAATTCTAAAAATTCTTCTTGTAAGCATCTGAAGCATGAAAATTCCTTGGGACATACCTCTGACCGAAATTTCTGTTGATTGGAGCTGACCAAAAGAGTGGTTGCGGCGCTGAATACAAGAGTTGCGAGAACAACAACCGCAACAACCACCTGTAAAAATTAGGAAATGATCAAATGATGTCAGACATAGTCCTTTACAGCATTACGCAATACGTATAGCGTGAAACCAATAGTCAGAGAATATCAGAAAGTCTTACATAAGTCGATCCTACACGCTCTTCCTGCTGCTCGAATTGATAGTTGCCTCCAGATCCCAACTCTGAATCTTCTTCACGACGTTGTACTGATTCGTTATCGTTGATGGAAGCCGTTTCTAGTCCATCTCTCTTGTCTAATCCTGTATCAGGAGGCTCTTCTTGGATGATGGAACGAATGGGTGGCTTGGATTCCGGCATGGTTTGGATGGTTATAACCTGTGCCGTTTCTTATCCCTTCCTGTTTGATCAGATTCATTCGCATTCAGGAATTGACAGCAGAAAAATCGGCTGATTACCGGTTGGTAAAAAGTCTTCCGAGAAAAGCGTCATCATTTCCAACTCAAAATTACTAAAAGTGTTTTCACACATACTGTTTGGACGCTGAATAGCTCGAAGCGCCCGCATGAGTTCTTTATGTCTTTATGAACTTTGCACCGGTTCTTCCGGCACAGACAATTTCCGCCCGCATATTTCGACCAAGTACAAGGGTCATTCTGTCAGCTTGGGGAGAAAATGTGGATTCTTCAGGTTCTCATTATTCAGAATGCTGGCGAAACCTTCTGCAGTTTTGCAACTGATCAACAAGATGGTTGGCAGTGACAAAGATTTACTTTCAAAAGTTCCCTACTGTATATCCAAAATTGTTCTAATACTCCCACGCAAATCAAAACTTAAAAACCACGTTTGACGCTAGCCTTTCCAACAAAGAGCGCAATTCAATAAAGCGAGAATTAAAGTTCCCTTTCTAGCAGGACCTTTTCGTGCTCATGCTTTATTTCCTTCATGTACTTCGCCACCACGCTTTTACCCTGCTTCTCCCATTCCCTGCGATTCTGCTCGGCGTAGTTCAAATACTCGTGACTTGACACTCCAAATACTCCGCACTCGTCAAGCTTCTTGGCCAATGGAATGATATAGAAATCAAAGAAACCAATCTCTCCTTTGTACCATCCCTCCGATGGATCGTTGTCGGCGTGGCCCTCCTGGTATGCTCTGTACATCTCCCTAAACAACCGTTGGTTCCACTTGCGGTAGACTTGCCAATGCTGCATGGTATGTGCAATATCGGACGCTTGGATCAAATGTTCGATGACAACTGTTGCCTTGCGATTGTTGATTTCCTTCGCACTACCTATCATACGGCCATCCATGAGGGTCGCGTCTTGCGAGAATGCCTTTTCCCATTTGGCATTTCGCAAGGCTTTGAGATCCTTGTCCATGATGTCTGTCGCCAAGATTGTATTCACCACCAGCTGTCGGAAACGACGAAGTTCTGCTGTGGTAGAGTAGATTGATCGGCGAAGATTTTCAAACCGATCCTCCATCAACAGTGCCCAAGCAATATCGATGGAATTTTGCTCTGCCACACTCTTGTCCTTGTACATGCGAGCTAGCTCTGGTACTTCTTTGACAAGCTGGCCATTGGGAACACCCAAATGATCCAAATCATGCAACAAGGCTGATAATACCACAGCGAAATGAGTCAACGGGTCGGAGGTGATTCCATATGTGTGATCGTGCAACTGTGACTCGTCGCCTTCAATGTCAGGAGCGACGATTCGACTCAGCAGTTTCATCACGGACATCGTGACGTGACTAGCGTGCTCAAAATTGTGAAAGGGATTATCATTGTACATCCTCGCCATGAGTTTGACGTATTCGCGAAGTTCCGACTGCACCTCGGAGCTCAACTCGTGCCGTTGTTTGCCCCTTCGATTTGCTTCTGCATTGAAGGTGGCGATCTCAATGGATTCGACCACTTCATCAAAGGCCGCAGTGCCACCTTCTGAAACGGGAGTTGATAGATCGGCTTCGACAGCCTTGATTACTGTGGGATCCTCTGGTTGTGTTCCGACTAGTTTTCTTCGTTCACAAACTTGTACAAGAAGAGTTTTCAGTACGTCAACATTCCAGTTGACCAGGCGCTCAAATTTCTTTTCGGAAAGATCTTGGGGCTTTCGCTTGATCTTGCCTTCAAATGACAATCGTCGCTTTGGTCCAACCTCCTTGACAGTGCCTTCATCACGCTCGGATTCTGACAAATTGTTGGCCTTCATGGATGGGCCACTGCCTGTCTCGATCTGTCGTAGCCAGTAAGTTTGCATTTCCCCCTTTCCTTTTGCATAGACTTTGTCATTCCTTGGCAAGATCCAGTGACTCTTCCCCATCTGAGTCAATAGATCTGCTGTATCTTTCGACATGTGAATCCTGCCCCTTTCCCCTGTAGTTTCGATGCGAGCGCATGTGTTCACTGTGTCACCGAACAATTGAAATCTTGCACGATCTCCCCGCAATACCCCTGCCGTTACTGGACCACTGTGCAGACCAATTCGAATGCTCAGGTCGGCAGTATCGGGACCAAGATCTACCTCCAAGCTTTGAACCATGACGTGCATGGATGCCAAACAGTCTGCAGCGAATAGCGACATGACAACGGGGTGGTCTTTCTTTGGCTCTGGCTGCAAATCAAATGCATCAAGTGGAAGTAAGAATAAATGTGAGAAAATGAGATAGATCGATTCCCACAAAAGTCAAGAAGTGTCCAATCGAACGTACCAAACCGCAAACGGCCACATAACAATCTCCAACCGTTTCAACTTTAAACACCTTATGTTGCTTTGCCAGAAGGTCAAACTCATTGTAGACCGTCTCGAGTAATATAAAGACTTGTGATGGTTCCCGAGTCGAAGACCAAGCCGTAAAGCCCACCATGTCGGCAAACATAACGGTAGTGTTGGGGAACAAGTCGGCGATGGGCTTGCGCCGTTGTTCCGACAAATCCCTCGAAGATCCGGCACCATTCTTGGCCAAAAAGGTATTCAGACTCTTCCTTGTCGAAGCCGGCTGCCAGGCTTCCTCATTGGCTTGTTCTATCAGCCGCAATCCCACTTCTTTGGGAAAAACGGATGTCACGATGGCTTCCAGTCGTTTGGCTTGTTCCAAGGTCTGGTCTTGTTTCTTTTGGCGGGACAGGTCATAGGTAAAGAACCCGGCGGCAATCACTACAAAGACCACCACAATCAAACCGGACCACACACTAGGATCAATGAGATCCAAGCTTTCTCGAAAGGCGTCCGTCCCATATAGTGCAAGACTGTAGGAACAGTATTGCGTCAAACTAGTATCGTCATCCAGTGAACTTTTGGCCCCAAAGTCGTAGCGGTAGCTGTAAGGATTATATCTCCGATCATGAATGTCACCTGGTGAAAACTTGGATGGCTTGCCGCCATTGACCACAAAGGTAAAGGGTCGTTCACAAGTGTTTTCCACCACCACATCTAGACCGTCAACACCTTCCGGAAGAACAATCTTGAAGAAATTCTCCCAACTCGCTATTCCCACGACAAATCCTACAATTTTGGAATCCTCTTGGAAACCTTCTCGGACTGGATCAAGAATGAAACTTCGTTTGGTCCTGTTCAAATAGGAATTCTCTTGAGGTTCGACATGGTCCAACAAGAAATCAAAATCCATTGGTTCCGAAATGACCGGAAGATTATGCTCCAGACTGACGAGCATTTCTTTTTGAAATATCGGATGCGTGAACAAATCCATCATGGCCAGTGAGGAATTTGATAGGCTGGGCCCGTATTGGGCAATGGGAGCCGAAATGGAACCACTTCTGTATCCTGACTGTATCAAAATTTCTCTTCGGTAGGCCTCGTCCTTGGGGATGGTCCACATATTCTTCGTATCCTCTAGCTTGCTGTTCTCAGTGGTATACTCATAAATCTGTTCTGGAATGGCCTCGACATTGGATGCGTCCAATCCGCGGTACGACTGAAATCAGATAATCGTGCATTCATGCATGGTGTCAGAACTATTGTTGTTCTTGGAGACGGTATATTGTACTGTTTCATTCAACGGACACACTTACATAGTCTTGTGCAATCCATCCCTGTGATTGAACCGCATAGGACTCGTATTCTTCTTTCTGGCTGGCTTCTACGATTGGCACATACAAGACCATGTCAATCCCCGTGGCATTCACAATGTCCAAGGCCCGACGATCGTAATTTAGCAATGTGATGTTTGGAGCAGCCTTATGATCCATACTCAAGGATGTCACTTCGACGGTAACACTCCGCAGTTGTCCAAAAATATTATCCTTGTTGATTTGGGCAATGTCGTTGAATTCTCTGGAATACCCTTCCAACTATCATCATAATTACCAGAATCAATTATACGCGCAATAGGTCAGCACGCGTTTCCCACACAAACGATTGCCTCCGCAATTACATATATTCTACGCACCTCTGTTAAGAACTTGATTTGGTTGGATCTCACAATCAAGTAAATGGCAACCATAAAGACAATCGTTGCAATTAACAAGACCGCAAAGATGATCTATAGAGAAATAGATGTGTGAGCAACTGATAAGAACATACCCTATCAAGATAGATACCGTAGAAGCTTCGACTTACAAAGGTGGAACCATCTTCATCGTTGATGAGAGCTTTGGATTGCCGCGAATGAACTGTGGAACTCCCATTACGAGAACGATCCAAATCATCGTCCATGTGGTGATCGTTACTGTCTTCGTTCTGATCCCCGTGTGATCTCGAGTCTTCGTGTAACGAAGCCGTATCCATAGTGTCGTGCAAGTCAAGGCCCATCTCTGGGTCTTTTATTCTGACAATCTTATTCTCCATGGTGAGAGCGAGTGTGTACGGTAGCGAGAGAGAGATGCTGGATGGTGATTGCAGCGTGGAGACGGGGTCAGAAATTATTGGGTTGCCAAACTTCCTCATACAAACTTCCGTCCTGCAGCCACAGAAGTTGGTGTGACAAATTCTGATGTATTTAAGCCGGCACCTTATGTATGTCCTTGCATTTATTGCACACCTTGAAATCCGCGCTAGCATTAATTGCCATAAAGTGTCCTGTCTTATCTTTGTCGCGGTTACAAGGGAAATGAATTTATGGTTCGTCCTTCTAAGCGACAAACGTGCAAACTTCCGGCAGAAGGCAGAAGTTCATCTACGGGTACATGTGTACCAGGTACACGTACCAGATACCGTACCAGTACTTGCATGTTTGATAACGCAAGAAACATATGACTGACTGGTGCGGAGACCACATGGCGAAGTCAGTCAAAGGACCACAAGAAAAAGGGGTCATATACGGTACACGAGAGGGGTCATTAGCTCATTGTACAACCAGCACCTAAAACAAAGCGACCAGCCACTCAACTCTTGTAGGTGTATTCGCAGGATAGAGCTCTACCTACTGTAGTAACCGATCGCAGCAATGCCAATGGGCAACAATTGCAGTGGTCAATTCATATGTTATAATAACACATCATACTTTACTTCATGCCATTGTTTCATGTCGTTGAAGTGGAAGTTGTCAGTCTCTGGTGTAAATGAACCTTTTTTTGATCAGAAGGTGGGAGTGTCTGGCGAACAGCCTTGTGGTCCCTATGGGCGACTTTCCGTTACTATGGTAACTGACGTTCGCTTTCGTACAGGGTAAAGTATGACTTGTCGCAGGAACAGAGGAGATACTATACAATATTGTAGGAGGATGGTACAGAACAAGAAGTGCAGCTACATGCATGCAAATAGTACAAGCAACAAGCAAGAACAGAGGAAAATTGTTCCAACAACAACATGGCAGTAACGATATACTGCATCATCTTTTTTTAAAGTTTGGATTTAGTAGGTCTACTGTACCGGTAGTTTTGAGAAGAAACAAACTGTGATAAATTGGTGTACCGGAATCAATAAGTTCAGATCAGACGAGGTGGGAAGAGTGAGTGAGTCTCTTCTCATTTATCCGGTCAACGAGCCATCCCTTTGTAGTTCTCGAGGAATGAACTAATCTGCTTCCCAGTGGGAGCAAAGAAGATTGGCGACCTTGGGGATCTAAACTGCCTGTAGAACAGGGGAAGTAACAACCTCCATCATTCCTTCGTTTTCCTGTATTGTACATCATCGGAACGGGGGTAGTCTACGCCATCGTGGTGGCCATCGTTCGGCTCTTGCCAATTCCGCATTGCTGCACTCAACACATATATACAGGTAGAAAACACGTCAGCCATTCTCTTTCGTGCGTTGGAAAATATCGAGCTGTATCTAAAGAAATGTCTCTCCGTTAAGTAACTCCGGATACGGATCGCTAAGTTCCGAAGGTTCTCCAACGCTCTTTCCACCGGCCAGGCTTCAGTGGCAGGCCCAAGGTATTTGTGCCATGTGAAAAAAGGCTTGTCCGAGAAGAAGAAACTCACTCGGCGGGCCGTCTCCTGGTAGTAGTCGGCAGTACGGTGTAGTTTGGTTCCGCTTCGAATGGAAAGCATCATCAATTTTTTCCAATTACGTAGATGAACTCGGACCTAGTCAAATCCAAGCTAGATGGAAGCAGTGCCTTCTTCCAAGAATCATCAAATAACAGGGACAAAACCAACGATACAATGCCATCCATAAAAGACGATGATGTCTCCATTCACAGCACCAGCACAGGCTTTCCGGATGCTGCCAGCACGTACCAGGCGGAAGACGAGGAAAAATCGAACCGAGATGGATCGAACGTACGTCACACATCTCGTATTACAATGATGATGCGATGGTGATATTTCCATACAGGCAGTGCTCTGTATGATTGCTCTCTCAAGCTTTGAGGAATGCAAAACTCTCACTTTCTAAATGTTTTTTTTGGGTTTCGTTCAGATGGTCTATTTCGTGTTGGTGCTGGCGGCAATCGTGTTTGGAGTTGCCACTTTCCTCCTTCTAGATGCCGGAGCAGACCGTGAATTCAAATCCGAGGTAAGATAACTATTTGTGGATGTTGATTGATGTGTGAGATTAGTTGAGAAGGAAGAGCTGCTCTTTGTTTTGTTCAGCAATTCATTCAGGAGAGAAAGTTTCAGGAAAATTCAGGTGGATGGATTCCTCAAGAATTTTTTTTAAAAGGCATCGCATATGTGGCATGAATCTCACACACACACAATTCTCGCTATTTCCATTTTTATAATGACAGTTTAAAAGTTTTGCTCGTGAGACGGCCGACATTGCCCAAAACAATGCGGACAAGATATTTGGACAGCTCCGGAGTTTGGCCACGGCCATTACCTCGATTGCCGTCAACCAAGACGATGGCAACCAGTTTCCAAATGTCACGGTGCCACATTTTGACTTGAGGACCCAAGAAATAGCCGATTTGACTGGACTCGAAATGATTTGCTTTGTGCCGTTGGTGGAACAAGCCAATCAGTCGGGGTGGGAAGCTTATGCTACGGCCAATAAGGATTGGATTCTGGAAGATTATGTACGTGAATACTTGTATTGTTGTTGTTTTTGTGCTTGTTTGATGTGCATCTTTTGACATCCATTGCTGATTCTTATCGTTCATTCATTCATTCATTCAATCAATACCATTCATTCCATTACAGGACTATCGCGAATGGGATCCAGCGACCATTGAGGGAGTCATGCCGACAGAAATTTACGATTGCGATTTCTGTAAGGAAGATTCCCGCAGCGGATTTGTCAATGACAATGGGTTTATGAATGAGATTTTGGAATTGCGACAATTTCAATCCGAGAATATTAGTGCTCCCATTGCGCAATTTGGACCCGCTCCTATCAATGGTTCCCTGTCCATGTTTGATCTCTATTCGCATCCCATATTTCGCAAGGAAATCTTGACGGCTCTGGAATATGACTTGCCAGTCATTTCTGAAGCTACGGACCTTTCCTTTTTGCTGAGTCATATCATGCCGAATTCTACCTTTCCCGACTCGGCACTCCGCAGTTTCACTTTGGATCAAGTCAAGGAAGACTTTCAGGATGATTCGAGAACAATTGGGTTTGTCTTTGGGATCATTCCTTGGGAAGCTATCTTTATCAATTTGCTGCCTCAAGATGTCAATGGGATTAGCGTCGTGGTGGAAAGTGACTGCGGTTCCGTCTTTACCTACACTGCCAATGGAGGAAAGCCAACCACCTCGCAAATTGGAGATCGGCATCAGGCCAAGGAGGTGTACGAAGAAATGGCGGTCCGGTCTCGATTCTTTTGGAAGGATCATACAGAGGGCCTGTCAAGGCACTGTGACTTTGATATTGTGATTTATCCATCGGACGAATTCCGGGCGGCCTACGAGTCGAGCGATGCCCTGTTGTATTCGGGACTGGTCGGTGTCGTCTTTGTCTTTACGGCCATGCTGTTCTTTTTGTATGACAAGTATGTGCAAAAGAGACAAGCCAAGGTCATGTCACAAGCCAAGAGAGCCGAAGCCATTGTCACGTCTGTCTTTCCAAAGGAAGTTGGTCTTCGGTTGATTCAACAGGCCGAACGTGAGGAAGCAGAGAGAGTATCCAACAAGAAGATGCTGAACAATTTCTTGGTGGAAAAGAGCGAAACATTTGAGAAACCAAACAAGAGACGAAAGCCAATTGCTGATTTATTTCCTGAAACAACCGTCATGTTTGCCGATATTGTGGGTTTCACGGCTTGGTCGTCGATGCGCGAACCATCTCAAGTATTTATGCTTTTGGAAAGTATCTACCGCGACTTTGATAACATTGCCAACCGACGAAAAGTGTTCAAGGTCGAAACAGTTGGTGATTGCTATGTGGCAGTTTGCGGTTTGCCTGGTAAGTTTGGCTTGGTTCCTAGTTGAATCTGAAATCTAGTCGTTGTGACGTTGTCAAAGACATGGGACTCACAATATTTTTGCTATTGTAAATAGAACCACGCAAGGACCATGTTGTCGTAATGGCTCGATTCGCTACTGACTGTGTTGTGAAGATGGCTGTCCAAGTTCAAGCGCTCGAAGAGGAACTTGGTCCCGATACTGCGGACCTTGGAATCCGGGTGGGACTTCACAGTGGGCCTGTGACTGCCGGTGTCCTTCGTGGAGATCGTGCCCGTTTCCAGCTCTTTGGTGATACTGTCAACACCTGTGCTCGTATCGAAAGTACGGGAAAGAAGAACAAGATTCATCTTTCCAAGGAAACGGCAGAACTTTTGATGAAGAGTGGCAAAGGACATTGGACTACTGCTCGTGGCGATAAGGTGACGGCGAAGGGCAAAGGGGAACTAGAAACCTTTTGGCTGAATAATATTCGAGGAGCAGAAAACCCATCTGCCAAATCTGCCACCGGTGAATCGGATGACAACAAACTATCCAAGATTCAAGAAAACCATAAGCCATCCAAGCCGATTATCTCCGCTCAAGCTAAGACCCAGAGTGACAGGAAACTTGATCGCCTCGTCAATTGGAATGTCGACGTTCTCCTTACTCTATTGAAACAAGTTTGTGTAGAGAGACATGCTGACGGTATCAAGCCTGATCCTTGGGACAGAGTCCAGAAGATGGAAGAAGAGCTGTCAGTCCCTGTCAATGAAACTGGCAGGACTGCATTGGACGAAGTTGTTGAGATTATCGAACTACCAAGATTCAACGCTCGTTCCTCCAGCAGTGTGTCGGTGGAGATAAATGACGCAGTGCAGAACCAATTACGAGAATACGTCCGAACGATCGCTACCATGTACAACGAGAACGCATTTCACAACTTTGAGCACGCAAGTCACGTCACGATGTCTGTTCGAAAACTGTTGGGCCGCATTGTCGCTCCTGATATTGAAGGTGATAATGCGCGAGAGCTTCACGATCACACCTATGGTATCACCTCGGATCCTTTGACCCAGTTTGCCGTTGTGTTCTCGGCTCTCCTTCATGATGTTGACCATTTGGGTGTTCCCAATACTCAGCTAGTCAAAGAGGGCATTGATATTGCCGCCTTGTACCATAATAAGAGTGTGGCCGAACAGAACTCTATCGATTTGGCTTGGGCTCTGCTGATGCTTGACCGATTTGAACTTTTGCGGCAAGCCATTTACACAACCAAGGCCGAGTTAAAGAGATTCCGTCAATTGGTAGTCAACACGATTCTGGCAACGGATATCATGGATAAAGAACTGCAGACTATCCGAAGAGTGCGTTGGGACAAGGCCTTTTCCGAAGCTGCCAACTTTAGGAATGATAGCCTCAAGGATGCCACGAACCGCAAGGCTACGATTGTGATAGAGCACTTGATTCAAGCTTCTGATGTCGCACACACGATGCAGCATTGGCAAGTGTACCGCAAATGGAACGGTCGGTTATTCCACGAAATGTATCGAGCATACAGGGAAGGGCGGGCCCAAAAGGACCCATCCGAATTCTGGTACCAAGGCGAGATTGGGTTCTTTGATTTCTACATTATTCCACTTGCAAAGAAGTTGGAAGAGTGTGGTGTGTTTGGTGTTGCCAGTCATGAATACTTGAACTACGCCGAGCAGAACCGTAAGGAATGGGAAGCCAAGGGACAACAGGTTGTGGATGAATTGATGAAGGAAGTCGAGGCACAAGGCTACGAGTCATCTGCCTCAGGGAAGTCCGCGGACAGCTTTGCAGTGCGGTCAGCCTAGGGGAATCAGCTGACTATTAATTTGATAGGATAGGGTGTAATATCATTTTGATTAATTAAGGAAATTTTGTACAGACTTGTTTGCTTTACTTTGTTATTACTGTGACAGGTTTGCTCCCTTTCAAGAGTGGCTGAGAATTGACAACATTGTATGGTACTTCACTAGTCCCTTTTCAATACCGCAAGAACAACTGGAACACCACCATAAAAGTAACCAAGACTTGACCTTTCCAGAGCTTTCATAAGCTTATTACACAACGAAAGGGACAATGGGCAACTCTTCATCCCAAACAGCCAATGAAAAACGACAAGAGGAAGTCAGGCAGAAATTTGGTGTCCTGGTTCCGCCTTCATTCATTGTTGTTGACCCTTCATCAGATCCAACTGCCAGTCTTCCAATCTCATGTCAAACTCGACTGAAAAGTATTGCAGCTCCCAATGTTTTGAACGACCTTTGGACAATGAACCAAGGGCGCCAATTATTAGAAACTTACATGACTCCAGGTGTCACCTTGAGTGTTCCAACAGCGACTCAAGGCCAAATCTTGGTTGCCCTGAATACCACTGAAGGTGACAAATCCTCATTCCTTTGGGCAGAGCAACCTCTTTCGGATAACGCCAAAGCAGAATTGTTGGTTCCTACAGTAGATTCTCCACACTTTCATATGCGATACAAGCAAGACATTAACGAAAACACCTTTTGGGCAGTACGAGGTCAGGTGAATACCCAGCAAAAAGGATGGGTGGAAAGCCGACTGAAATCAACCTATGATGATTTGGACATCTTGTTCAGTGTTTCCTCCTCCTTGCCATCACCATCAAAAGACGCTACAAGAAAAGATGACATTATGGACCAAGTGTTGAACAGTGTACATTTACAAGCAGCAGCGGAGTATAAAGAATCGTTGGTTGCCGTTCAAGGTGGATTGGATCAGAACCAATTGCCAACGCTGACGGGGTCAATGGTATCTCTCAACTTGAATCATCAAGCCAGCGACAAGAATAATGCTGCTATTGATGGAGATGTAAACGCTAGAGTGCCCCCTCTCTGGTTGACACTCAAACAACTCAAGCCGTCCGGAGAGGACACCACCAAATGGACCCTCAACCTGTCACAAATCCTAACCTTTGATCGATACGTATGGAATGTCATGGAAGAACGAGCCCCCAAAGTGCGCCAAATTCTTGGTTGGTCCTTGCAAATGGATACCACCACTGCTTCGAATGATGCCGAATCATCATCGTCAACCCCCGAAACCAAGTGGTCCATCGGAACTACATGGCAAGTCAATCGGGGGCTTGCGTTCAAGGGTGTCATGACGACATCCAATACATCTCCACTTTCACTCAACTATGGATTCATTGTGAAGCGATGGATGCAGCCACGAGCAACCCTGAGCGTTTTGAGTCAGTTTGAATTTGCCACCAAGAAGAGTTCCTTCCTTGGCTTTGGCCTCGAGTTGGAAGCAAGTCCATTCACATTGAATTCTACGACTCCGACGTATCCGAATTCACCGTCACCGGATTATGCAAAAGCAGATGAAGCAGCTCCGACAAAAGTTTTCATCCCAGAAAGAAGGCGATAATAAAAGTAATATATTCATTAGGTTACAGTAATCTTTCGAATTATAAAAAAATGGAATGGATCGTAGCGTGTATTCCTCGTGAGCACACGGTTTGTGTCACAGCTCGCGATGGAGTCAAGATTCCCCGTATGGATTGACACCAAAAAGTATTCACTTTCCTCTGAGAGGGATTAGTGCAACGCTGCTGTATTCCACCGTGCTATATTTCTTCCGGACTGCCTGTAATTTCACGTTTACATTTGCATTCGACTCCGTCAACATCGCCTTGGCAACTGGCAAGACGTCTTTCTTTGAGAATCCGGTGTATTCTTCTAACAACTTTGTCCAGGCTGGTTGATCTATTAAAAGTGTTGATCGGGCAATATAGATGGATGCCGCGGCCATTTGGCTCGGCAAGTAATGAAGTAGATTGTAGCACCCCAGTGTCCCTTCCAAGATAAACATGGACATGTGAGCCATCTTTCGGTTTGCCTTGGCCACCTTCAGAGACCGAAGAAGAAACGTCAGTGACGTGGGAACGCAAAGTCGATAGTGGAGTGTGTTTAATATATCACCCTCTTTTGCAAATACTTGTTGCTTGGTGTAGCAACAATCACAGACTTCCACAAGTTGATTGATCTCCAGTGGTCTGATCTCTTCGTATTTGGAAGCAATCCATAAAGCTGTTGTACCCACCAGTTGGAAGTCTTTCCTGGGAACTTCAGGCGATGCCTCTAGATATCGATCGATCAAGTTTATAGTCAAGTACAAAGTTGCCAAGCTCAGTCGGTAGGAAAAGTGGACATCCACCACCCAATCAACCAAAATTGCTCTCATCAACTCGTTCAATTGCTTTTGTTCTTCCATGTACAATGGCCTTACGGAAGTTGTAGCCTCTCGAGCGGCAAAGTGTTCATACATCTCATGAATATAGTCATCTTTGCACAACGGATCGTTCCTGTCAACTTTTTGTTGTGATTGTCGAGTGTCTTTCCGTATTTGAAGCAGTTTCTTGGGAACATAGCTGCGACTGAAACGCGACAGTGACGACCTATTGGATACATCCTGAGAAAGAAAGAGGCAAGCGTGAGATAAGTACAATAGATGGCTCAATATCTCAGCAAGGCTTGATTTTCCTCATTGTTTTTCGTTCACACGAAAAATCAAATAATAGGAATGCTAAGAATGATAAGAGAACTGCGAAACAAGTATTATGACACACCTGGAGAGCCCTTCGTCGCTTGGTATGATCGTCGCCATTAAGAAGATGATTCGTTGGCATCATGCATTGTTTTACCTTTCTCGACCTTCTTTGTAAAGAGGATTACAATGAGCACACACAGATATCGAAAGATGAGGTACATGAGAGGTGGATGGAAAAAGAGCCGTTTTTTTGGATCTCAGATTTGAAAATGGGAGCGTTAGTTAACGATAAATTTGCTGGTAGGGTTTCTACGTGGGAACGTTGGCATCGCGATTTTGCGCGACCACGAAAACACCAAAATACTGACAAAACAAAATACCGACAAACAATACCGTTGAGTAATGAAAGCAACGACAAAACGAAAATAGTAGCATAGATCTGACTAATTGACCATGATTATTATTTGTGATGGCGACGCTTCTTTGATCCTGTCATTCCTCCCTTCTTGCCAGTCTTCTTCTTCTTCGTGGCACGATCCATCGATCTCTTGTCACTCTTCATTCTCTTGTCAACCAACTTAGTTCCCTTGACACCTCGTGTTCCACCGCCCTTTTTGGCGACAACGTATTCCTTACCCTTTCCATTATCATTGGATCTCAAAGCCTTGCTGATCGACTTCAGTTTCATTGTTTCGGACATCTCAGAAGAGTTGGCAACAGTTGCAGCCTTTTTCTTGGCTGCTGCGAGCTTTAGTTTTGCCTTTCTATTCTTACGAGCACGAGCTTCGGCAACCTTGGCAATAGGTCTCGTGGACAATGCAAGTTGTTTCTCCTTCATCTTAGCCAACAGAGCTTCGGGAATTGGCAACTGAGGTCTGTAGTGCCGGTTTTCATTGTCAACAAACCACTCTGGCAAGTTTGGTGGATCATTCCAGGCAAATCGGTTGTAGGATGCATCCACCAATGCCTTTGCCTTTGACTTTCGCAGCATCATTGTTCCGAGTGCCATTGTCTTGGCATAATCGTCACTGTCGTAGTCTTCGTTGTCGGAGTCATAGTTGCGATCGTCCATCAATGGCAGCGAAGCCGATCCTTGTCCAACAACCTCGAACTTGGAGTTCTTGGTATCACCATCACCCATGTCACCCATACCAGCCTTGATCAGCCTTCTTGCCTCCAGTATTTTCGCTTTCTTGGCAGGAGTCATGCCTGCAATATCATCAATGCTAGCATCGTCGTCCATATCGTCATCATCTCTTGCGGCGATGTCGAAATCACCATCGGATTCGCCCATTCGTTTTGCCTTGCGAACTTGTCGACGTCCATCACGCTCTTTGGCTTTCAGACGTTTCTCGTGACGAATTTGTTTGTCCGTCTTGGGCATCATTGCAAGGATGTCATCGGCATCGAGCCCAGGTTTCGATTTCTTCTCCTTCTTTGGCTGCTTCTCTCGCTGTGCTGGGCCCTTCTTCTTTTCCTTCTCGCCTGAAGCTTTCTTTCCTTTGGCGACCGGAGTCTCGGCTTCCATTTCATCATCGCTTTCATTGACATCATCGATATCTTCCTCTTCCTGTTTCTCCTTCTTGGATTCGGAGGTAGCCGAGTTCACAACTTCGCCCATGCTTGCAAACAGAGGATTGCTAAACCAACGAGTAGTCTTCGCAGAAGATGATTCATCATCAAACTTGTGAATCAATGGATTGCTGTCATCGGCAGCAGTCTTTTGCTTCTTTCGGGCATGTTCGCCTGGTGTGACTGGCGCATCGTGGAAGCCGTCATCGTCGTCACTGCTATCGCCGTCACTGTCACTATCGTCGTTTCCGACAAGCATTTTAGCATAGGTCTTGGTGTCTTGATCCATTTGTTCTGGTTTTAGCAGAAGCATCTCGTGGTCTTGGTGAGATTCTTGAGCCAACTTTTCTCTCATTAGTTTCTTGGAACGCTTGGAGGCCTTGGTTCCACTCTTGGCAGCACCATTCTTCGTGTTCTCCAAGTATCTATCATATGCAGCATCCAGCTCGAGTTCCAGTTTTAGTTTGATGGCAGTTTTGTCATCTTCGTCACTAATATCAAGGTTTTGCTTCAAGTCCTCATCGCCATCTTCGTCGTCCGAGGCAGCTCCAAAGACTTGCTCGTCCGTCATTTTGTCAATGTTGACTTCGGAAACTTGATTCAAGTCTTGGCCAGACTGCAGTGTCTTCAAGGAAAAGAATTTATCGTCTTCTTGGACTTCGATAGCATTCAGATCCATTCCCAAGGCAGCTTGGCGTCTCCTCTTGGCAGCAAGCTTGCGTTCCTTCTTTTTGACTTTCTTCTTTTCTCGTAGCTTGCGCTTTCGAAGATCTGAAATTTCCTTCTGAATCTCATCCTCATTTTCAGAAGCTGATCCATCGTCTTCATCACTACTATCATCACTGTCATCCCCCTTTTCTACTTTTGCTTTTGGTGCGTACATGTCTTCCCAAGTCTTTACCATCTTTTCTCTCCACAACATGAGACCCTTAAAGTCACCCTTGTTGAGAACCTTAAGATCGACAATGCACTCCTTAATTTCTGGAGTAGTCAGTGGATTATTCAACAAAAACTTGTTTTGCTTCGCGCGGACATCATCTTCGTCGTTGTGTTTGTCCGAGATGGTGTTGATATCGTCCATTCGAAAGGTGAATCCTGTGCAGGAACTGAGCAATTTGATAGCTTCTGTACCTCCCTTTGCAAAAACAAAGTCTGACACCGGTTGAATATGTCTCATGGTACCGTCCAACAACTCTGTATTGTATCCATCTCGATGACGCTTTTGCTTGTCCCAGCTCTTGTGGAAGACATTGAAATTGTCTCCAACTTGACCGGCTCCACCAGTGGTGTCGCCCTCCACAAATTCAAAGATGTGCTTGGGATCCAACAAACGTGGATCGATCTTGTCAGGCTTTAGGTATCCTTCACAGACGTAGAAAATTTCGGCAGACTGTTGACGACTGGCCTTTGGCTTGAAGACCGTGACGTCCCGAAAGAGTTGTTGCACGACCCATTGAAAGGAGGCAGAATCCCGACTGCGGTAAATTTTGGTGACAAAGGATCCGTTTTTCTTCAAGTGCTGTGTGGCACATCTCAAGGCGTGCACTGCCAATTCCAATTGTTCGTAGGCATCCTTTTCGTAGGAAGCACCAATGTTGGGGGCACCATCGTGCAAAACGACATCAGCCGGATGTGGAGAAATGGAACGAGAAATATCAGCCTTGCACTTTTCAGTAGTGATATCACCGACAATGGTAGTAATGTTGGGCTTGTTCAAATTACGAATGGCCAAAATATCCACGGCCACGATTTTGGTTTTGGATCCACAAATTCTGGAAGCAATCTGAGTCCAACCTCCAGGAGCTGCACACAAATCCAAGACAACCTTGGTATTGCGACTATCAAGGATGGGATGTTGACGATTGATTTGTGTCAGCTTGAAAGCGGCTCGACTTCTCAAGCCTTGCTCTTTGGCCACTGAAATTAGGATAAGAGAAACAATGCAAATGGTGTGTTAGAACAAATTCAGAAGAAGATGAATGCTTCAGCTTTTTTTGTTGCATTGAACTCCCAATTCTTTCTCTCTTCCATGAAGACTTACACTTGTAGTATTTATCCTTATCATGGAACTTTTTCCTCTTGGTACTCTTGCCATGATCCACCATGGTTGGTATTTGTAGCAGTTGTTGTTATTGTCGGAAGGTGGTCTGTAACAACGAAAAGCAGAAAAAGATGAGAAAAAGTTGACGTCCAATTTTCGCGCGGCAACGAGCGAATGGCCACAATACCATAACGTCTGGCCTTTGATGCAAACCAGTCATTCTCTGTTTCTCCGAATGCCTCAAACACAACCTCAGCATTTTCCAACACATCATCATCATCATCATCATTATTATCACTGCAACATATTATATTATACACATGTTCATCAATCATCATGGCAACGCCCACTCCATCATCACGTCATTTATTTAAGTCTCTGGCGAGGAGATACCAAGCCAGGCATCTGAGACTGTCCGAGCTTACTTCTTCCCTTTCCTACTCTTCTCATCATCACCAGTGGCCTAATAATGATCATCCAATACCCGCAACCTTGAACCTAGCATCAAAGTCATCAGCACATTTACCAACCACGGCGTCACTGAACACTACAGCAGCTTTTTCTTTTTCTACTGATGCCTCAACAACTTCTCCGATCAACTTGGAATCACCCAATTGCAATATTCCGCCACACATTGCCGACCGTGTTTTATTGACTCCAAAGTTGTATCAGCAACCACCCCACCCACTTTGCACCATCAAGGAAAAGATTGAAACTTTCTTTCCCGGCTTTGACTATGTAGACAGCAAGGATCCAATTGTTAAATCGACCGCCAACTTTGATTCCCTGTTGATTCCGCCCGATCACGTCAGCAGGAGCAAATCTGATACCTATTATGTGGATCATCCAGATGTTTGTTTGCGAACCCACACCAGTGCCCATCAATTGGAGCTGCTAAAACAAGGTCACAAGGAATTTCTGTGTACCGGTGATGTCTATCGACGCGACGACATTGATAAATCGCACTATCCCATTTTTCATCAAATGGAGGGTGTCAAAGTCTTTGATTTATTGCCAGAGGGGACGATGAGCGATCCGGAGCAAAATGTAGAATTGGTCATGGAAGACTTGAAGAAAACTCTGGAAGGATTGGCTCAGCACTTATTTGGTCCAGTGGAATGTCGATGGGTAGAAGAGTACTTTCCATTTACACACCCATCACTGGAATTGGAAATTTGGTACCAAGACGATTGGATGGAGGTGTTGGGTTGCGGTGTCATGCAGCCAAAGATTCTTCAAGATGCTGGATACGATACTACGAAACATCAAGCATGGGCCTTTGGGCTGGGTTTGGAACGCCTGGCCATGGTTCTATTTGAGATTCCCGACATTCGACTCTTTTGGTCTCAGGATGAAAGATTTTGGAATCAATTTCAACCCGGAGAAATCACCAAATTCCAGCCCTACTCGAAATATCCTCCATGCTTTAAGGATGTTAGTTTTTGGGTAGACGATGCTGCTGCTGGCGACCATGAAGCTGCCAAGAACTTTCATGTCAATGAATTGAACGATTTGTTACGTCAAGTTGGCGGAGATTTGATTGAAGCTGTGGAATTGGTGGATCAATTCACTCATCCCAAGACCAATCGTGAATCTCACTGCTATCGCATTACTTACAGATCGATGGATCGGTCCTTGACCAATCAAGAGATTGATGCCTTGCAAGAGCAAGTGAGAGATAAGATCTCGAATCAATTGAATGTAGAACTAAGATAGAAATTGAAACTAACATCGAATCAGGGTGTTCCTACAGTACAGCACAGGACAGGACAGCAAAGATCACTACTAGGTGGAATATTGGCACAGGATAGTTCAAGGGCCCATTACAGTCGTTGTGTTGGGGAGCCCAAGCTACCAGTATACCAGTACCGCACTACCGGTGCGAAGCAAATACTCCGTTTTTCGTACGTCGAAGAAAACGATTGATTCATTGGATTCGAACAGATTGATCATGCTTCTGATCCACCGCGGTCATCAATAATACTGCGTACAATACTGTACCACATACCAATATGGTTGGGTACCAGTACTAGTGTACCATGTGGATTTGATTGATTGACGCGACCGGATTGGCTGGTGTAACTTCAAATTGTTCCGAAAGCGTTTGAACTTAAATTTTAGTTCGCAGATGTTCTTGAGTCAACGCTTGATCGTCGGCAAACGCATGTGGTACTCAAATTCCACCGCGGGCGAATATGCTCCTCAAACTACGTTTCTCACATTTCACCAGATGTATATTGCGCTTGGTACTGTAGAGTAGGGTTAAGGTCCCGATAGATAGAGTGTCCTGGAATCGCCACAGTTATTGTGCTAATCAATGATATGCGATATACAGCAGATCTGGATCTCGCTTGATCACGATCCTAGCTGATGCCTGCTATCTCCTCGTTTTTGTCTTCTTCTTACCTGCTACAATAGCTATCCTATAATGAAAAGTCCTTTTCCGTCAATCATAAAGCAATAGCACCTACATCGTGTCTAATTACTCTCTACAATAGCGTGTCATCACGAAATAGCCTCCCCGAGAAACTACCCTGATGCAACGGAAACAAAGTTATATGGACCCCACTCCAAATGTAGCACATAGTATTAGTGGTGGTGGTTGGTCTTCCTCCGCTTGGAAGCGGATTCTTCCGAGTCTTCCGATGTGATGCTTTTTCTCGCATCATCTTGTAAGGTAGAGCTGATCGAGCTGGATGTACCAAGCAAACCTTGACGCTGCTGTCCAGCTGCTGGGCTCATGGGAGCAGTTGGGTTCCGCATGGAACCCGCAAAAGCTGACCTTGATGGAGATTGTTGTACTTGCGGCATCCCGAGAGGCGCGTTTCGCTCCTGGAGCAAATGATGTTGCTCTGTCATCATTGTTGCTGCTGTTGCTGCTGCAAACCTAAGTTGTTGTTGCAAACTCAGACTGTCAAGCTGAGAAGCCTGCTCTTGTTCTTGCCTCCGCCGACGATCCAGGACTAGTTGAGCAGCCACTGGATCCGTCCTGTGAAGGTGCAGAATCGCTAGGCGATCCAGAGTGTCAGAGTCCAAAGCGGCGGATCTCTGTTCCAGACCGACCAGTGGGTTTTGCAGCACCAGGGCCTGTGAACCTGAGAATCGCTGTTGTTGAGCAAGGATCTGCTGTGCAGTAGAAAGTTGCGACTGCTGTGCAATTCCTGATGTTCGAACTGAAGCATTCTGTGCCATTAAAAGAAGCCGCTCGCTGTCACTAGAGAGTGCGTTGGGAGGCGTCCTGAAATGATCATTTCTGGACGACCACGGGGATGAGAGTGAAGCCTGTAGCTGTGCAGAAGAATCTGGAATGGTCGGCTTTGATTCCGATCCATCTTTCCCATCTTTGGATGCCTCAAACTTCTTGTCCTTTCGCTTCGAATATCGAATGGCTTGCTTGATTTTGTATGCCAGGACTTTTTTGTCCAGGACGACTTCATACACTGGTTTCCCAGACAAATCTTGTTGAGAGTCCATCTTTTTTAGGAAACGTCCTCGATTCTGATATATGGACGATATGATAGCATCCACAATCCTGTCTTCAGTTGCTTTGTCTGGGGCTGATACATAAGCATCTTTATGGCTTTCTACCTCATCTCTAAAGAGGCAATTGCCCAAGTGCTCATTGGGTCCAGTTCCTCTTCCCAGCAAGACGTCATTCGGCAACAGATCATTTGTCGCAACCCTTTGCGAGACCTCTTCTTCGTTGCCGTCCATCGACATCATTCTCGTCACTAGCGGGAGGCCACGACTGTTGCCGGGCCACTGCTGCTATCTTTCCGAATATGCGACTTTAGGAAAGGATCGAGGATGGCGCTTTGTCGGTTCCTTATATTAGATGGTACCAAGCTTTTCTCTTTTCGTTTTGAACCGACACCAAAAGTTCCGTACACAATTTTTAGCGCATCAGATCTGAATCGCAGATGGCATAATATATATTTATTAGCAAAAAAGTTCTCCTTTGTTCGGATCTATTAGCTTTGTTCATTTTTGTTTAACCTAAGTCAACAGGACCACGAGGTTTCTATTCATTTCATTAACTAAATAAAAAATACGAAGTGTGTTGCGAAGCTCTTGGAAGTAGTGAGGGTTTTTCTCTTTTAACCCATATATATTCTTATTAGACACTCTGACGGGTCCCATTCGCCATTTGTTTCTGCTCAGCGCTATTTCTGCGGAAGTTCAACCCAAGGAAGAAGCAAAAGAATCACGCGAATCGAGCGCGACGCATGGATGTGACATTTGACGTGTCCTCGTGTTTTTTCAGATTGAGTAGCGGGAACGACTGGTTGTGGTTCGAACTTGAACCCGATGCTTTGTATCATATCCACATGCCGGTACACGTGTACCGGTACTTTTATTGGTATCGGTAGGTACCGGTGATGAAAGCATAAAAGCTGGCGCAGTCTATCATTCGACCAAATCCACAAACACTTCGACCATATGCCTGAGCAATACCTGCTGGCGTGTGATGATGTTGTGTGATGTTTGACACATCCGTTCACCCTACAGTTTACCGTATATATTGTCCATTAATTGAACTTGCACTTTCCCATGAAAGGACTTCAGCAGTTTGTACTGACGGCATATATCCTCGTGCAACCCCTGTCTTTGGCACTCACTCCAGAGTGCAGTGAGTGCCCTAATGCTTCATCATCAAGAAGAGGAAGTGGAATCTCCCTACACTCAAAACGACGGAAGTTTCTTCAAGAAGTCTTCTTAATAGGGTCTTCTTCAATATTGATTTCTCCACCCGTTGCAACGGCAGTGGAGACAGAGAAGTTGAAAGACTATGCTTACTCCAAAACATGGCAAGGAACAAGTTTGGAGATACTCCAGTTGGAAAAGGCAGCGAACCTTGCATTGACAGACGACCAATCATCTACATTTCCAATGGGTAGATGGCCAGATCCAATCCTTCGTCGACCAGCATCTCCGGTGAATGTTTCGTCGTCTACGCAACAAACAGCTGTTCGAGCTATTGCCAATGCGCTGCGACGGACCGCTCGGACCTCGGGAGCCGTGGGGCTGGCGGCACAGCAATGTGGTGTGAATGTGCGCATGATCTTTGTAGACGATCCGAAAATATTGGCTTCGAAATCCAACAAGGCGCTGAATCAAATCAACAATGGTGGTACCTTCCTGCTGAATCCACGGATTGTGGCTCGTTCCTCAGAACTGGACATGCAAGTTTGGAATGAAGAGTGTCTAGTCTTGCCTCCGACATTTCGTGCAACTGTGCTGAGGGATTCATCTGTCAGCGTGGAACACGAAACATTGGACGGCAATACGAAGATTATTGAGCTAAGTGGGGAGTTAGCTCGATGTTTGCAGCACGAACTAGATCACGACCGAGGAATATTGATCACAGACCATGTTGGGCTGAACGATCTAGAAAGTGATGACATGAGAAGGATTGAACGAGAGGGCCATGACCGGCGTCAAGCTTTGGCATATTCTAGATTTGTTGCCGAGCCCACATCTGAGAGCAGCTCCAGTAGGTCGTTGCTAGCAAAATGGAGTGATCGGGTTGTCCCTCCTGTGAATGCGGCTGATGGGGAATCTATGGCTGGAGTGACAATGAATAGAGGTAGTTTGCGACCAATAGCGGATGCGGCGACAAATGAAACCGCGAGCCTAGCCTGTGACGAAGCATGCATGCAAGAACGGAAGAGAATCATTGCTGAGCGACGTGCAATGATGAATCAGGCTCGAAGCAACACAAGGCGATCTGATGTGTTTGAACTTTCCAAACAACGAGCTGCACTCTATGGCACGAAATATCAAGGGGCTTCTTGCCCTCCTAATGTACCGTGCATTTAGATTATAGTGTAATGGGATGAATCATTTTTGTTATATCATAATAGTCTGGACTTGTAATATTCACAATCACTTTTATGCAACTATGACAGCGAGGTACCTGAACCTTCTTGTTGACTTTTGGATCTGGTTCAGCAGGAGCACCGAGTGGTTTCCAAGACGCTATTGCAAATTGGTTTAGTTCATTCGAATCATAGACCCAATGGCCAACATTGTACCCATGAACATGGCCGAAGGCAGAGTCTGTGGAGTGATTCGTCGTGCATGCAAAATACTTCCAACAGCACCAACCATACTTCCTCCGGCAAATCCAGCGGCCCCTCCTTTCAACTTTCGACTCCAGTTGGTTGGTGATGATCGATTGTAAGACATGGCTGAAGTAAAATAATTGTATCAGTGATGATTTCTGAATAGTGATGGTCTGAAATCGAAGATGATGATGATGGCCAACTGATGATGAGGGTTCTCATATCTGGAAATTTGAATCGAAGGAGTCGTTTATTGGTCTTCATTAAATTATACTGACATCCGAAGGCAGGCAGGCAGGTCTTCTTGTGTGCCTTCATCCTTCAAGTCCCATGGTATTCTGCTCTAAAAAGTGCAATGATTCTGAGCTGTACCCCGGTTAGCTATAAAAGCTTCACGCAAATCTTGGATACTAGACTACTACTACCACCACTACGACGACTATACCATTAAAGTGCGGTTGAAGAGGAGGATGAATCCAAAATTTCAGCTCGTGAATTCAATTTTTTTCCCTATCATGAATTTACTCTGGCTTGACATAGTACTTTGTTACATATTCAATACAAGTCAGTTTTAGGACCTAGTTGATCAACGGATGAAGATAAGACACAAGGTTGAGTATGGCCCTACGCACGCATGACAGATTTTCTGGCGGGAAGGGGCGTGCTCGCTCGCCGAAGGTATGTTCAATATCCGTGTCAATATCGCCAGACACGATGTGGCTCGCATTCAGCGAAAAATGTTGGTATCAATTTGAGACTCTGTTCACAATTTCGACTGTTCAAGGTTTTCAATCATCAAAACTGAACCATGAAACTATCCACAGCAGTAATTGCAGCCCTTGCTGCTGCCGTCAATGTTGATGCCAAGACTCTCGATGCAAAGACTCTTCAGAAGACCATGAACAAAATGGGTACCAAGCAATCATTGCTGCGAAGAGCCCGAAAATTGGACCAACAGGCACAAGGTGACGATGCTGGCCAACAAGAAGAGTTCCAAATCACCTCGGACTACTCCATCAAGTTCAACTCTTGTGCATCCCTCAAGATTCTTGATGTCGATGATGTCAGCACATACATCACTAACACTCAATACAGTGGAAGTAACGTCGACCTCAGTAGTTTGAATGTCTTCAAGGACTTCATTGTCTTTGATGCTACCAGCGACTCCAGTGGACAAACCGTCCAATTTGTCATTGATGTTGCCTCATATGTCCAGACTCTTATTCAAGCTGTTCCAGATGAATACGAGGGATACTGCAGTGCCTGTAGCGAAGCTTATGAAACTTGCACTGCTTCCTCTGTTTCTGCCGCTGGTGCTGACGAGGGAGGCCGCAAGCTTACCTCCAACTACGAGACCATTGATTGCGACATCTGTTACGCCAATGGCTGTTTCGCCGATGGTGGAAACGGTGATGGCTCTGTCTATACCGATTCCTATGGATACACTTCCGATGCTGCCTTGGAATGGTTGGACAGTGTTACCCAGTGCCAAGAGATCAATCAAGACAACGGATATGCCAACTTCAATGGCTACTACACTTTGTACGCTGGTCTCACCTGTAACGCCGCCGGAACTGGTGTCGAGATTGGACTCTTTGGAAACGCAGACTGTACCCTACAAAGCACCCAAACCAGCTTTTCCAACATTCTTTCTACTGAGACCCAGATCAACAGCTACTTTGAATTGACAAAGACTCTTGTCGAACATTCTTTCACCCAAACTACCTCTTGTGCTGAGACAACCTTCGTCAGCCCCTACGATAATGGAAACCGTCGTCGATTGCAGGAGGACGAGGATGAAAACCAAGACGAAAACCAAAACGAGAACCAAGACGAGAACCAAGACGCGAATCAAGATGAGAACCAAGATGAGCAGCAGGACGAGCAGCAGGACGAGAACCAAAATGAACAGCAAGACGAGAACCAAGATGCCAACGCTGATGCCAATGGTGACGACGCCGCCAACCAAGGTGAAGAAGATCAACAACAACAAGACCAAGACCAAGACCCAGTCAACGAGATTTGCCAAGCACTTACTGCAGACTCTTTCGCCCTTCAAAACTGCGGCCAAAATAATGGAAACAGCTATCAATACGACGATAATGGTAATGCTTGGGGTACCTACTACTACGGCAGCTACGGATACATCAACTACGACATTACCGATGCTGAAGATGCTGACCAAATCTGTATGGCCATGCAAAAGAAGTCTGGATACTACAACCGTGTTGGATCTGGATCTAACAAGAAACTGTACAACTACAACGGAAGAAAGACCAACACTTATACTTGGGATCTCTACTCTGGATCCAGCACCAATGGATACAACCCCAGCGGCTCCAGCTCTAACAGCACTAACAGTGGCTTTGACTGGTCAGGTACCAAGCAACAGATTGGAGACAAGTACAACGACATGAGCGAAAAGCTTGGGGAAGGTATTACCCGTGCTTCTGAAAAGACTGGATTGGAAGTCGAAGAAATCATTGGCATCATTGTTGGTGCTATTGCTGCTTTGTGTTTGTTCATCGCATGTGGATGCTACTGCTGCTGTAAGAAGGACACGGATGAGAAGCAAGTCAATCTCCTTGGAGAAGGACGGGAGCGAAGGGAATGGAATGCCAAGGATAAGTGGGAAACTTCCCGAAACAAGGCCACTTGGGCATAAGCCAAAAAGTGACCACGACCTACCACCCAACCCACGACCACCATGCAAACCAACAAACCAACAAACAAATCACTACCTATATCTATCTGTACTCTTTTGTGTCTGAGCGCGCAATATAATAATTGTATTTACTAATTTTGCAAATTCAAAGAAAATCAAACTACTATGCTCATTGCCTATTCAATTTTATTTTAAAATACACAGCTAGGTACAGTTCCGCTACTCTGCTATGGTAGTCCTATCGCCCTCGACTTCTAATTTCAAAAAAATTCATTGGAGCCTGCCATCGGAACTACCGTTACGAGATTGCCAATCGGCGATCGTACATTTCCATAACAAATAACAACATTGGCGTACTCCGCGCCAGCGTTGCGCGCGTACCAGCCAAATGCCCGCGAAAATCAACGGTCCATGAATTCTGAAGGAAAGTTTTCGCTGAACGAGCAAAATAGCAACAGAGTACATCAAGCAGGTAAGCAATGAGAAAGCAATTGAGTTATCATTGAGAGCATAGGGTCGGTGGTTTGTTAAGCCTTTGTTTTTGCAAGACAAGAATTGTTTTCTGGCGTTGAATTGGTTACAAAAAATTGGCTAACTCAAGTTTTCTGATATTCTCCTGATTTTCATTTGAATCAATCTTTGTCCACCTTATCTCAACGCAACGTTTCCTCTTTTACAGCTATTGACACAAGACGAAACCATGAAATTCTCGTCCACTGCTCTAATTTCAGCGCTTGCCTTTGCGGTAGCTGATGCTCGGTCCTGGAACACTGCCAAGATCCAATCTCACTTGAACAAGGTCTCACCGGAGAAGTTGCTGAGAAATGCTCGTCAACTCGACCAACAAAATCAAAATCAAGGATTTGAAATTACAGCTGATTACAGTGTCAAATTTAACGAATGCTTGACTTTGAACGTCCTCAATAATCAAGAAGAGGAAGGTGGTGAAAACCAAGATGGCGGAAACAATGTCGATCACGCCACTTCCATTGTGGATTATGTAATCGTGGATGTGATTAGCAGTTACGATGGATCTGTCAAGCAATTTGCAGTCGATTTGGTTACTTTTGTCACTACTTTGGCTAACTACATTCCAGACCAAATGACAGAATACTGCGAAGCCTGTGATTACGATTATTGCTACAACAACAATGGCCAAAACGATGATGGTGCGAACAACAATGGTGATGCCAACCAAGACAATGGCGATGAGAACCAAAACGGCGAAGGCCAAGATGGGGAAGGTCAGGAAGGCGAAGGTCAAGATGGCGAAGGTCAGGACGGTGAAGGCGAAGATGGTGGCGCCCGCTTCCTTGCGAATCAACAAAATGGCAAGATTGTCTACACGGACTGTGACACTTGCAGCAACATGTCTTGCTTTAATGACAATAACAATGCCGATGGTGATAATGCCAACGATGTGTACTCAAACGAGAATGCCCTTCAATGGTTGTTGAATGTCGGTGAATGTCAAGAGATCAACGAAGACTATTACAATTATCAAAATGCTGATGGATACCAACTCTATGCAGGATACACCTGTAACTCGGATGGCACTGGTATGGATATCGGTGTCTTTGCGGATGAAGAATGTTCCATCTTGACCACTACTACATTTGCTGAAGTTGTCGAGAATGGTGGATACGGAGCCTCTTACCAAAGCATGAGTTCTGGATTAGTCCACCGCGTCTTTCAACAATACTTTGACTGTATGAACACGGAATACATTAACCCTGGTGAAGATCAAAATAACCAACAAAATGATAATGCCAATGAAGATGAAGATGCTCAGTTTGAGGCCAATGAATACTGCCAAGCATTGGTCCAAGAGGGTGCCGTTGCGATGGACGAAGCGTGCGAGGACGAGAATGGCGATGGCGAAAACAATTACGAGTACGATGAAAATGGAAACCCATGGGGGCAATACACTGATGAAAACGGAGATATGTAAGTACTGCAGCACTGTTTTGAAATCATACTGAAATCATACATGTTCCGCATGTATTATATTATTCCATTACGATCAGTTCAATGTGCTGACAACATTTTTTTCTATCTATCTTTCCACAACAACTCTATATAGTGTCTACTATGATATCCAAGACGACGAGGACGGCGAGCAGGTCTGCATGGCCATTCAAGGAAAGAATGGTGAATACACCACTGCTCTCGAGGGAGGATCACAGTTGTACGATTACACCACCACGAAGAACATTAACAACGACGACAAGTGGAATTTGGATTCTGGAAAGGAAGGTCAAAATGCCAACCTTACTGGAAGCGGGGGCGGCAATGGTCTTTGGAACAAGAGCCGTAATAAGGTTCACAACATGGCTAGTCAATATGGCTTTAGCGCTGCTGAAATGTGGGCCATTGTTGCCGCCTCGTTTTTGTTTGGCATTTTGGCTCTTTTGTTTTTCATTCGGTTGTTCTGTATGGGCAAGAAGAAGGCCAAGCTTTCGTTGGACGATAGCGAGGATGCTGTCACACGAAGCCGACGGGAACCTTTGGTCAACAACCCTGAGGTTTATGTTGCCTAAGCCTAAGGCGCATTGTTATTGGTTCTTTGGCTATTACTACAACGTGATAGAAGGAGGGTTGTAATACATTTGGTATGAAATTATTATATTTATATTTTACACTATATGCTGGACTATGGTATGGATAATTGGTATATGTAGTTGTTTGTTGAGTCGTCCCACATGGCGAAATCCACTAACCTTGGCGTTGAGTAGTAGACTTTGATGACGGTCCTTTTTGCGAATGAACGAATGAATGAATAAATCAACCAATCTTGTATCATTTGAAGGTTTTAGAATACCAAACGAACGCAGCGTAAGAGTGAGATGATCTCAGCATTATCTTTTTTAACATAAAAGCTATTATAATAGTTCATTCATTCTTTCATTCATTCATCATCCGAGTGATACCAGTACCTGGTACGGTACTACTTTTGGTGGAACCGCGTACAAGGTACCTGGTACTGGTACCACGGAGCATGCTATTTTCAGATGCCTTGGGAGAACAGATTCGAATGCCGTACGGATGGATGACGTACGGCGTTATATAAGGCCATTTTGATCGTGGCACTTACGGTACTATATTTTGATTGGTAGATGAGATGGCAGCGAGGTGGAGAAGCAGAAACGGAGAAAAGAAACGAGGCCAAAGAGTAATCGAACCACTGTTCCATCACAATCAAACCTTTGCCTGTTGTTGCTGCTGCCTGCTAGCTAGAGACAACAAAAAAGTTTAGAAGGATTCGTTCCAGATATATTCGGCTGCCTTTTAAGTTCTCTGAAAAATCAGTTTCTTATCTTACCTGAAAAGAAACAAATAATCATAACATCACCTGAAGAAATATAAAGAAACATCACCTGAAGAAAAAGCAAACGTCACCTGAATCAATCAATCAATCAATCAATCAAATTCAATATACTCATACACACACGTACAATATGACTACGCTTGCTGCTGCGCCTAACGCTGCGGATCCTATGATGATGGAACCATCCAACGATATGCAAATGGATGACATGAGTATTCAAAGTTTCTGCAATGGAGAAGACGATGAAGAATGTGAAGAAATTGTCGATCTTCTCCTAAACCCGTTCGATGAAGACGACGATGCCATTGGCGTGAACGTATTCATGGATGAAATTGATAAGAATGGAGTTGTCATGATGGACGATAACCTCATGACCGATGCATCATCATCGCTGCGTCAAGTTTCCGCAGGATCTAAATCCAACGCTACGGTCAATTCCAACATTGTTATGCCCGATGGCACGACCACGACCTCCATGGGTATCAGTGCCCAAGAGCAACAGCAACAACAAAAGGGACTGACCAACCGTTTCCCAGTTCAATTGTATCTTTCTTGCAATCCCGACCATCTCAATGACTATCAGGTCGAAATTCGCAAATTGATTCAACTGTTCGAGGCAACCCCCGCCTACGTAGAAGGGCAGCGAGTCAAAGGCCGCAACCGTGCCATTGTTTTGGGACAAGTGGGCGTCCAATGTCGTTTTTGTGGACATGTCTTTCCGCCCCAGAATCGTGCCAAGGGGTCCACCTACTTTCCGCAAAAGTTGGCTGGCATTTATCAAGCCTGTCAGATTTTGAGCACGACCCACTTGTTGGGGTCCTGTCCCAATATTAGCGTGGAAACAAAAACGCAGTTGCAAGAAATGCAAAAGACGAGCAAGGCATCGAGGACTGCTGGAAAGGACTACTGGGCTTCGACTGCCGAAGCTTTGGGAGTGTACGAAGATGAGCATGGACTCCGTTTTGAATCTCGCATACCGACCTACGATGATATGAAGGCACGGGAACGTGCCAAGGGAAACGGGAAAGATGAGAATTTTAAGTATTGAGAGCACCTGCAACTGAGTACCATACTTTGTGCTGGCGAGAAGCAAGGGGTAACAATACATACAGTATGACCGCATCAGCAAGACTACTATAAAATGACACACATTTAGTATATATTGGAAAATATTAAAAAATGAAACGAGAAACAAAAACAAAAAAGCAGGAAAGCGTAGTATAAAGCAGTACATTCATTGTTTTACAGGAACAATGGCAGCTGGCAACAGTATTCAAGACCCTTATTGTGGCCCTTTTTGTAATCAAATCCCCTAAATCTTTGGGAGAAGCTGGCTGGCGTGTGGGACTCTTCTTTTTGATTGGTGAGGCATGCGTCATCCGGTTGATGTTCCGTCTGATGTTTGATGGCTTGAGATCCAATCCATCAATCAAGAGAACATGCATGTCCATCGGAATTGTTTTTCGGATACAATACTGTAGGTACATCAGATAACATACGGTGCACGTAGGTACTTAGGTACTCTCTAACATAACACACAATCACACATACACAACACAAGAGAGAATGTGGAACAAACTTGATCTACTTCTAGCATGCCTTCTGTTGCTGAATAGTAGCGGTAGAAGCACAGCGTTTGCTCCCATCAGCAACAAGAACAAGAAACTACTACAGATTCCGGCAAAAACAACATCAACCTCCATCGGGGTGAAACTTGATTTTTTGGAGCAAAAAACGCCTGATGATGCAGAAACTCGCAGATTGTTGGATTCCTATGGTGAAAAGAGTCGGTTGTATAGACGCAATGTCTATTCGTCCGCTGATTGGGTCCGTTCGCGTCGACCGAAACGTTTTAGGAATAACATACGAACCACCTTTCAATCCGGATTGGTCCGACAACTGCAGCCAGAACTTACTGCGATTGTGACAGTGAGTGTTTTGGTAGTCCTGTACAATGATTGTTTGGCCGTTGGTTATACGGATTTTGACGGGGTCAAACATGCAGGTCTAGCACCCTTTTTACCGCCATTGGAACTTCCCATTATTGCCTGGTCACTGACAACGAGCGCTCTAGGCTTGCTTCTTGCCTTTCGCACCAACGTGTCCTATGCGAGGTGGAACGAAGGTCGAACGGCATGGGGAAAGGTCATTAATGATTCTCGATCCATTGCTCGAATGGCTTGCATCTGGTCCAAATCCTACAAAAGCATCAACGACGAATCCTTGCAACGACTGGGAGATGCCATTTGTTCTTTTTCTAGGAGTCTGATGAACCGGACATTGCCACCCCAAGAGGATGAAGCTAATTTTGTCATGTACACCTACAAAAAGATCAAGGACCAAGCCTATGCCAAAACGCTGAGACAGGCCAAACATCGACCAACTGCAGCTCTGGCCGAATTGACATCGGCCATTGTGGATTTTCAATTGAATCCACTCCATCAAGTTGAAGTGGAACATGCGGTGACTGGATTATGCGATGCCCTCGGTGCAAGTGAACGGATTTTTACCAGTCCCATTCCTCGGTTCTATCCTCGTCATACATCACGATTCTTGGCGTTTTGGTTGTTGACTTTGCCCATTGGTCTTTACGAGCCTTTGAATGAAAGTTGGAATCATTGGGCGGTCATTCCCATGACTGTGATTATTGCTTCCATGTTGCTGGGAATTGAAGAACTGGCCAACCAAATGGAAGAACCCTTTTCTATTTTGCCAATGGAGAAAATGTGTGAAGGATCCATTCGCGTGTCTGTCATGGAACAAGTGGAGCGTAGCCAAAAGGGAATACAGGCAGCATTTTGTGGAGAGGATAGTCATTTGATTGATGCCAGTCCAGAGAATATTCGAACATCCGTCATTGCACCAGAGAATCCCGATCCTCACTGGCTGAAAGAATCATCATCGTCATCCCAAGTAGGACTACCCAGTGTTGTCAATGGTGTCAATGGTGTCAATGGTGTAGATGCAAGCGCCATGTCACCGGAGCAGCCTCATTGGATGGGAACGGCCGATGATGCCTTTGCGCCTAATCCGAATGGAGAATCATCCTATCAGATTCACGCGCAAGAAGAAGAACCAAAAGCAGCAGATCCAAAAACGGAACCAGTAGCCACGACTTTTGAAGAATACATGAAGAATCGGAATCAGGAAAGTCTAGATACACGATAATACGGTAGAACCACGGCCTGACGACGAGTCAAGCAATCAAGCAATCAAGCAATCAATCAAACAATCAATCACGAGACCGGCAATGTCGAGCCAGTTTCTTCAGTATCCATCATGCATCATCATCATCATTCTTTAGCTTTTGGCTTACACAAGCCTTGGAAGGAATGGTACAGCATGTTGGTTGTTAGTAGACGCTTACAATAAATATTAAAATAGCAGACATTTGTTTTTGTTCACGAAGATTGATCTTCACGCGAAGAAGGATTTCAGTCGTTTTTCTGAAGATCCTGAAAGCTGCCCACCCTAACGTTTTACATACAGTATTTTGCTCGCGGCTGGTATTGAAATATTTTTTCTGCGGGGAGCTTGGGTAAAACCGGGTTTAGCGGGATTATCTCGGTATACCTCGGTCCCATCTCGCTTTTGTTGCGACTGAAAGATCCCTATCCAGGTTCAGGAGACTTCAATCGTACTTCGAATCATCCTAATCCTAACGCAATAGGCAAAAAAGATGAAGTTCCTGAAGATTAACAGTATTCTGGCTGTTATGCTCATTTGTAACACCAAAGTCCCTCTTTGCTCCTAACAACGCCAAAAACACGGCTGTTCTTTCTTCCACACCAAGCGGTTAGTAGCGTAACGTGACTGACTGGACTGCCGAGTCCCGAGCAGATATATTAGAGCGATCGAAGGCCAACGGTCGTCGCCAATCTCAAGCCCAAGATCAATCATCTATCATCTACTCACAGCTGCTTCAGACCCCCGTAAATACACCCCAATAGCAATATCAATCACCGTCTATCATGTCCAACAGTAGCTACATCAATGCACGAGTACGCTCTCTCCACGATGAGATTCAGGAGCACAACATTGTCACGTTAAGGTAGTACCAATCCTGCTACTTGGAATCCTTGCAACCCTTGGAACGAATAACTCCCGAGTAGGATGAAACTGCCAAGTGGTTGGGATTCGCATGGAGAGGAAGCCAGAAAATATCGTCGAAATGTCTTACATTATATTTGTACACCTGTCACCTGTAATACAGCAGCATATTGGATCGCAAATCTCTTCGATCCACTCGATTTAGTCAATAGATGCAGTTTCGTTTCGTTTCGGTGCGGTATGTGTACGAGTACAATACCAGTTCAAGTACCAGATACCAGGTACCAGGGTACGTACCTGGTGGGTACTGTAGATTATGTGGACGAAATTTCAAATTTAGCAAAACTGTGCAAAAATCGCGCGGAAATTGAGTTTTGCGTTTGCGTTCGCGTTCGCGTTCATTCAGACTATACGATGGCAAATACGATGAGAACATTATCCATCGGAATTGTTTTCTAGAGATATTCGTACCGCCAGTACCTGCCTATCGAATAACATACGGTGGAACCCTTGTAACATACAAACATACAATCACGATATAATGTGGCGCAAACTCGATCTACGTCTGGTATGTCTGCTGTTGCTGAATAGTAGCGGTAGAAGCACCGCGTTTGCTCCCATCAACGACAAGAACAAGAAACTAGTAAAGATTCCAACAGCGACAACAACCTGTATCGGGATGGATTTTTTGGAACAAGAAACTCTAAGTGATGCAGAAACTCGCAGATTGTTGGATTCCTATGGTGAAAAGAGTCGGTTGTATAGACGCAAAGTCTTTTCGTCCGCCGATTGGGTCCATTCGCGTCGACCGAAACGTTTTAGGAATAACATACGATCCACAACTCAATCGGGACTGGTGCAGCAACTCCAGCCCGCATTAGCTGCGATTGTGACAGTGAGCGTTTTGGTAGTCCTGTACAATGATTGTTTGGCCGTTGGATACACGGATTTTGACGGGGTCAAACATGCAGGTCTGGCACCTTTTTTACCGCCATTGGAACTTCCCATCATTGCCTGGTCGTTGACAACGACCGCTCTAGGATTGCTTCTTGCCTTTCGCACCAACGTGTCCTATGCGAGGTGGAACGAAGGTCGAACGGCATGGGGAAAGGTCACTAATGATTCTCGATCCATTGCTCGAATGGCCTGCATCTGGTCCAAATCCTACAAAAGCATCAACGACGAATCCTTGCAACGACTGGGAGATGCCATTTGTTCTTTTTCTAGGAGTTTGATGAACCGGACATTGCCACCCCAAGAGGATGAAGCTAATTTTGTCATGTACACCTACAAAAAGATCAAGGACCAAGCCTATGCCAAAACGCTGAGACAGGCCAAACATCGACCAACTGCAGCTCTGGCCGAATTGACATCGGCCATTGTGGATTTTCAATTGAATCCACTCCATCAAGTTGAAGTGGAACATGCGGTGACTGGATTATGCGATGCCCTCGGTGCAAGTGAACGGATTTTTACCAGTCCCATTCCTCGGTTCTATCCTCGTCATACATCACGATTCTTGGCGTTTTGGTTGTTGACTTTGCCCATTGGTCTTTACGAGCCTTTGAATGAAAGTTGGAATCATTGGGCGGTCATTCCCATGACTGTGATTATTGCTTCCATGTTGCTGGGAATTGAAGAACTGGCCAACCAAATGGAAGAACCCTTTTCTATTTTGCCAATGGAGAAAATGTGTGAAGGATCCATTCGAGAGTCTGTCATGGAACAAGTGGAGCGTAGCCAAAAGGGAATGCAGGCGGCATTTTGTGTAGAGGATAGTCATTTGATTGATGCCAGTCCAGAGAATATTCGAACATCCATCATTGCACCAGAGAATCCCGATCCTCACTGGCTGAAAGAACAAGTAGGATTACCCAGTGTTGTCAATGGTGTCAATGGTGTAGATGCAAGCGCCATGTCACCAGAGCAGCCTCATTGGATGGGAACGACCGATGATGCCTTTGCGCCTTATCCGAATGGAGAATCATCCTATCAAATGCACGCGCAAGAAGAAGAACCAAAAGCAGCAGATCCAAAAACGGCACCAGTAGCCACGACTTTTGAAGATTACATGAAGAATCGGAATCAGAAAAGTCTAGATACACGATAATATGGTGGAACCACGGCCCGACGAGTCAACCAATCAAGCAATCAATCTCGAGACTAGCAATGCCGTGCCAGTTTCTTCAGGATCCATCATCATCATTCTTCAGCTTTTGGCTTACACAAGCCTTGGAAGGAATGGTACAGCATGTTGGTTGTTAGTAGACGCTTACAATAAATATTAATAGCAGACATTTGTTTTTGTTCAAGAAGACTGTTCTTTCCGCACCTTAGGCCTTGTTTTTTTGTACCTAGCATACTGCTCGTGATCCGATGATTTGAGTGATGATGATGATGATGGGCAGTATTCGTCAGTAGGATTGGCTTGCTTTGGAAAATCATCACTCAGGTCATCTGAAACCGATGATTGGATACAGCATGGATCAGAACTGAGAACAATTCAAAGATACGAAGGTTTCGTGATGAGAAGGAATCGATGTCACTAGAGAAAAGTGAGAAGGATTTTATTCGATTTTCTGAAGATTCTGAAAGCTGATCACCCTGACGTCATCAAGTATTTTGCTCGCGAATGGTACTTTTTCTACGGTAGTCAACGTGCTCACATCAATTGATGAAGATACCAATTTTTCGTTCTCGCTTTTGTGTTATCGTTGCGACTGAACCATCCAAATCCGGGGTCAGAAGACGTAAATCATACTTCGAATCATCTTCATCCTAGCCCACTAGGAAAAAAGATGAAGTTCCTTAGCCTTAACAGTATCCTGGCTGTTATGCTCATTGGTAGCACTGAAGCCTTTGCTCCTGCCAACAAAAATACAGCTGTTCTTTCTTCCACAGCAAGCGGTAGTAGTACCAATCCTGCTACGACCAGGCTGAACTTGGAATCCTTGCAACCCTTGGAGCAAATAACTCCGGATTACGATGAAACTGCCAAGTTGTTGGATTCGTATGGAGAGGAAGCTAGAAAATACCGTCGCAATGTTTTTGGATCTGCCGATTGGATCAAGTCTCGTCGATCCACTCGATTTTTTGATACCATTCTGTCCACACCTCAATCGGCCCTGATTCGACAAATCTCGACCGAAGTCCTTTTCATTTCGACAGTTGCCCTGTTCGTGGTTCTCTACAATGACTTTTTGGTAGAAGGATTCACCGATTTCGACGGAGTCAAGCATGAGGCATTCACCCACGCACTTCCTGCCTTCAAGCTTCCCATGGTTCCCTTTACCTTGAGTAGTGGAGCTCTTGGACTCTTGCTGACCTTCAGAACCAATGTGTCGTACTCGAGATGGAACGAAGCTCGGACTGCTTGGGGAAAAGTCATTAACGATTCTCGTTCCATTGCTCGTATGGGATGCATCTGGTCCAAGTCGTACAAGGGTATTGACGATGCATCCTTGCAGCGATTGGGAGATGCCATTTGTTCCTTTTCGCGTTCTCTCATGAACCGTACTCTGCCACCCCAAGAGGACGAATACAACTTTACCAAATACACCTATGAGCGCATCACGGACCAAAAGTACGCCGAGATATTGCGCAATGCCAAGCACCGTCCCACGGCTGCCTTGGCCGAGTTGACGTCGGCCTTGGTCGATTTCAAGTTGAATCCTTTGCACCAAGTCGAAGTGGAGAAGGTGGTGACTGGATTGTGCGATGCTCTCGGAGCCAGTGAACGTATCTTTACCAGTCCAGTTCCTACCTTTTACACTCGTCACACGGCTCGATTCTTGGCCTTTTGGTTGTTGGCTTTGCCATTTGGTTTGTACGAACCGTTGGGCGGAAGCTGGAACCACATCACCGTCTTGCCAGTGGTGGCCGTGATTAGTGGATTCTTGTTGGGTATTGAAGAACTAGCAACACAGATGGAAGAACCCTTTTCCATCTTGCCCATGGAAAAGATGTGCGAAGGAAGTATCCGAGTGTCGGTCATGGAACAAGTAGACCGTAGTCAAAAGGGAATCCAAGCACCCTATTACGGAGAAGGAAAGATGCTGAATGTCGCCAATCCATATGCTGGAGAGGCTCTTGATGCTGCAGTTGTGCGGCAGCCTGCACTCAGCATGTCGCAATCCATGGAAGAACCGGCACAAGTTGTCCACGTCGATGGAGCTCCGAATGGATTGGGTGCCGGCGGCATGGTCGAGCATCGTCATCCTGAAGCCTTTGCGGATGAAGATCCAACAAAATCAAATCACTCGTCACCGCTACTTCGAAAGATTGTGTCCAGATTCCGTTCTCCCTAAGGCATCACCAATACGTTTTGTCTGCATCCCTCTGCCGACATACCACCCTTCTCTGATCGGCACCATCGTTTAGATGGATCGAATCCTATTCTGTTATCGGACCAATCCTGAATCGTTCTTTTCATCATGGCTCCCGATACTACCAACAAAACATTTTCGAATCCGAACCATTATTCTTTCGATTATCCGCTTCATGGAATTATAAAACTATGATTGTATTTATTTTTCCTATAAATTTTGCACCGCACATGTGATTTGTTGAAGAAAGATTTCAAGGTTAGTTTTCAAATACCGCACTCTGTCGTCCAACTCATAAAGAGATTTGGATTGGATTGTGATTGGCAACTATCTGACACTATATCTACGTTGCCAAGGATGCCCTTCTAAAAGGCGTTCAGTTTGATCGATTCATTCCAAAGCGGTTACCCTGCCTATTGATTGTCACATTCCCCGAAGGCAAACGATCCAATGATCTCGAAATTCGACGAGCACTTAAAGAAGAAAAAAAGGCACCAACATTGGTGCACTTATGAAGAGCCGACAGCCGAAATCGCAGATCGTTTCCGAAGCCTGTTGCATGATACAGTGGTACATGTCATACATCACGTAACTGCTGAGGCAAGCATCATGTTCGGTCGGCGGAGTCAACTACCTGGTACCGATACCGATAGCACTCTCGCAACTCGGAATTATTAGGCACGCACGCACGAAAGACGGAACTTTGGTAGAGACTGCATTCCTGGTATTAGATATCTAGGGTAGCTATGTCAATACTACCCCTTTTTAGCCTGCTCGTATTCGTCACCTTGCTATGGCTTTTCTTTCTGGGATGATGAAGATTTCATGTATTAAAACCTCATGCTGCTGAATTCATAAAATATGATCAGTATTGTTATTCGTCGTTAGCAAGATTGGAATGTTTCAGAAAATCATTGGAATGTCTGAAACTAGTTGGATGATAAATATGGATTAGAGCTATTCAAGATACTACAGTAAGGTTTCGTGATGAGAAGGATTTGATGACATCAATGGACGAGAATAAGAGAAGGACTTGATTTTAGGGTTCTCAGGATTCTGAAAAGCGGACCACCCCCTGACGTCACAGTGTCGGACACAAACTGGTACTTTTTCTACAGCAATAAAAAGTACGCACGTCAACTGACGATGAAGCGCCGATCTTTGTTCTTGTTGTTGGAGCTCGAGATCCAACGACATCAGAAGACATCAAGCATATTAGGATCATCCTCATCCAAACCCACTAGGAAAAACGATGAAGTTCCTTAACCTTAACAGTATTCTGGCTGTTATGCTCATTGGTAGCACTGAAGCCTTTGCTCCTGCCAACAAAAAGACAGCTGTTCTTTCCAAAACGACAGGTTCAGGCAGCACTTCTACTAGCCTCAACTTGGAATCTTTGGAACAAAAGACTCCCGATTACGATGCCACTGCCAAGCTATTGGATTCGTATGGAGAACAATCCAGAAAATACCGTCGCAATGTCTTTGGATCTGCCGATTGGATCAAATCTCGTCGATCCACTCGATTTTTTGATACCATTCTGTCCACACCCAAATCGGCCCTGATTCGACAAATCTCGACCGAGGTCCTTTTCATTTCGACTATTGCCTTGTTCGTGGTTCTCTATAATGACTTTTTGGTAGAAGGATTCCAGGATTTTGCTGGTGTCAAGCATGAGGCATTCACCCACGCACTTCCTGCCTTCAAGCTTCCCATGGTTCCCTTTACCTTGAGTAGTGGAGCTCTTGGACTTTTGCTGACCTTCAGAACCAATGTGTCGTACTCGAGATGGAACGAAGCTCGGACTGCTTGGGGAAAAGTCATTAACGATTCTCGCTCTATTGCTCGTATGGGATGCATCTGGTCCAAGTCGTACAAGGGTATTGACGATGCATCCTTGCAGCGATTGGGAGATGCCATTTGTTCCTTTTCGCGTTCTCTCATGAACCGTACTCTGCCACCCCAAGAGGACGAATACAACTTTACCAAATACACCTATGAGCGCATCACGGACCAAAAGTACGCCGAGATATTGCGCAATGCCAAGCACCGTCCCACGGCTGCCTTGGCCGAGTTGACGTCGGCCTTGGTCGATTTCAAGTTGAATCCTTTGCACCAAGTCGAAGTGGAGAAGGTGGTGACTGGATTGTGCGATGCTCTCGGAGCCAGTGAACGTATCTTTACCAGTCCAGTTCCTACCTTTTACACTCGTCACACGGCTCGATTCTTGGCCTTTTGGTTGTTGGCTTTGCCATTTGGTTTGTACGAACCGTTGGGCGGAAGCTGGAACCACATCACCGTCTTGCCAGTGGTGGCCGTGATTAGTGGATTCTTGTTGGGTATTGAAGAACTAGCAACACAGATGGAAGAACCCTTTTCCATCTTGCCCATGGAAAAGATGTGCGAAGGAAGTATCCGAGTGTCGGTCATGGAACAAGTAGACCGTAGTCAAAAGGGAATCCAAGCACCCTATTACGGAGAAGGAAAGATGCTGAATGTCGCCAATCCATATGCCGGAGAGGCTCTTGATGCCGCAGTTGTCCGTGAGCTTCCCCCCAGCATGTCGCAATCCATGGAAGAACCGGCCCCAGTCACGCATGTCAATGGAGCTCCGAATGGATTGGGTGCTGGAGGCATGGCCGATACCCGTGATCCTGAAGCCTTTGCGGATGAAGATCCAAGAAAATCCATCTCCTCGGCTCCAACCTTTGAAGAATACATGAAGCTTCGAAACCAATCATAGAAAACAGACGGAAGATCTCGCGATTCTATAAAGGTTATCATAACTATATGGCAGGATAAAAGAAACCCGATTAAACAAGGCTACAGTACCGTATACTAAAGAAAAAGTTATCAGCAAATGACAAATGATATACCATTGCAGTCTTGTTTGAATATATGGTGTCTGGCATTCAACCGCAGCCATCACGTTTCATTCTGAGAATGAAACACAAAATAAGAGTGACATGTTATTGTAATGCCAGCGTCGTCCATCAACTCCAACTCTGGCCATGGTGAGAACGGTCCTTCGGACGAGCATGCATCGCTATGTAGGTCGTAAAACCACTTTGGCAGAATGGAATAAGAGTGTTATTCTATTGAAATCCACAACATCATTGAATCAAAAGAAACAATCCATGTTTGGTCGTCAAATTTGTTGCAAAAGTCTGCTGATACAGCTGCCACAACAACAATTCCGTGATAGTGCCTTCTTCCTACATGGATATTCAACACTGCGGCATTTCAGTCAGTCGACACATGGAGCAAGGCGTTCCAATACTTCCCATATCTCACAGCAGCTTCAGGCTTGCCAAAATGCAAGAGACTTGAGCATGTTTCTAAGAACGAATGGAAGACTATTCCATGGACGACAAGAGTTTGAGCTTTTAGAGCAACGAATAAAGGTCCTGAACAAGACGACAAGGATGACAGCAGCCCATGTTGCTGGACTCATGAATGCTGTGTCCCGAATATCTACCGTGGCCAAATCACAGCAACGACAGGCCCTCATGGATCTGAGCCGTGTCGCACAACCAATGCTGAGGCATTGTCAAGTCAAGGAACTATGCAACATTCTAAATTCGTTGGCAAGTAAAGATGTACAAAATCACAAGTTGTTTCATCAAGCAAGCAAATTCCTAATGTCCTCGAATTATAGTATGGCGATGAATCCACAAGACATGGCCATTCTGGCAAACGCCTTTGCCAGAGTCCAACATCAAAGTTCAAAGCTGTTCGAGGCAATAGCAGTCCAAGCCATTCCCCAAATACAAGATTTTACACCCCAAGGACTGTCCAATCTGGTCAATGCCTTTAGCAAACAAGACCATCCAGATTCCAAACTCTTTGAAGCGGTGGCGGACGAGACGGAACGAAGACTTACAATGCTGCGACGACAACAGGAAGATGACGATGATGTTGATGATTCCTTAGTATTCTCTCCCCAAGGACTTGCCAATATTGCCAATGCATTTGCCAAAATGCATCATCATCATCATCCCAAGCTCTTTGCAGCGATTTCCAAAGCAGCGATTCCTTGCATTGACGAGTTTACCCCACAAAACTTGAGCAACATGGCCAATGCATTTGCCAAGATGAGTGATCAACATCATGATGAAGAAGAGCTGTTGCTACTATTTGATGCCATCAGTAAAGCAGCCCTTGACAAAGTACCGTATTTTAATGCCCAAGAGCTTGCCAATCTGGCCAATGCCATGGTCAAGATGATGGGACATCATCATGGGGCCACAACGGCACTACCACTACTACTACTACTACAGGAAATTGCCCGAGCCGCAATTCCTTTATTATCATTATTGTCCACCAATAACTCATCCTTCAACGCACAAGAACTGGCCATGTTGCTGAATGCCCTCACCAAGAACAACAAGCAGACTCCTACCGTTAATGAGCTATTGCCAGGCGAAACTCAAGACGAATTCTGGAAGGCTTCTGCTACGGCGACCCTTTCCTTGCTACCAGAATTTCAACTCCAAGAACTTTGCATTGTTGCCAATGCCTTTTCCAAGGCACCACCACAACCACTGAGTAATGGTGGAGAATCGCCGTACGATAAGATGAAACTCTTTGATAGGATTGCAGAGGCAGCCTTGGACTTGTTGTCGCTACTAGTAGGGGATGAGAAGAATCACCAATTCCAACCCCAAAACTTGTCCATATTGGCCAATGCCTTTGCCAAAGTAAATCATCATGAGGCTACAGACATGTTTCAAGCCTTGATCCAAGCTGCCATTCCATTGTTGCCACAAATGAGTCCTCAAGAAGTTGCCAATCTGGTTAGCGCTGTAGCCAAACAGAGAATAGAGGGACCAATGGCCGACCAACTATTTGCAGAGACTGCCAAACTCCTCCTGCTTCAATCCAACGACCGTATTGCCTCGTGGGAGCAACGCAACTTGGTGGAAGTTGCCTATGCCTTTTTGAAAGCCTTTCAGACGAATGATATACTATTGGAACGGATTGGATCCGAGATTTATTCCCGGCCTGAATTGGAATTGGATGCCATGGGTCTGGGTCACTTGGCGGCAGTTTTGAGTCGGACACCCATTGGGTGTTCTGCAGAACTCTTGCATTCCATCTTTGCCAGCTTTGAAAGGATGATTCCACAAGATTCCATTCAAATTAGCAACGTGGCAGATATCTGCAAGGCAATTCCACTGGCCTACGAACTGAAATCAATATCAAAGAATCATGGATTCTTGAGACAAATGGTGGAATATTCCATTCGCAAACGCCACAATGCCAGTCCTCCGGATGTCCGAGACTTGCTACTGAATTTGACGTCACCTCGGTTAAGTGACCATGGAGACACCGCCGACAATAGTTCCCTTGTCGAATTGCAACGGTCCTTGTTGGTAGCCTATCAACCCATCTTGGAGCAATGTGCGGACCACCAGATTGCGGCCAAGCATGTCAAGACGATTCGGAGAGCCTACAAGAGACTGCATGTGTAGCATCATTATCAATCAATCAAGTAAGCAATAAGGGCATGGACGATATTAAAACAATTAGACTCTAGATAGAATAATGCTAGCAGGTGCACCTCGCTCATCTTCAATCTGGATACCGGTATAGTTCGAAATCTCGCAAATTCAGTTCTCAATAATCCGACCCATCCGAGTTGAATGTTCACTCTGGTGACGTACTTACGTCAGTTTGTGGCACCGACGAGACGAGAGCGATCTTTTGTGAGAAATCGAAGAAATCGCGTACGAGAAGCGGTAGGCTCGACGTCATCCACATCAGAAGAATTGCATCTCCTCACCGTCGATCTTTTGTTGCTATCCATACCAGGAACATTCCTATTCTACTTTTGTGCTGCTCATCCAACCCAGGCACTTGCTGACTTACATCCGCCGACCTTCCATCACTGCATATCAATTTCACACTAATTGAAGAGAATAATCTGAAACAAGCATCAGCAACTATAAATCAGCAACGAGTATCATACATACAAGATGAAGTTTCTAAATCTTCCATACATTCTGGTTGCCATGGTATTGGCTAGCAGTAGCAGCAGCTGCACTTCGAATGGAAACGGTGTTGCTGCTTTCAGTCTTCCGAAACAAGCTCACTCCAGCGGCAGCATCACATCCTCCACTGAATTGAATCTAGAGTCCTTGGAACAAAAGACACCAGATAACAAACAGACATCCTTCTTGCTGGATACCTACGGAGAAAAATCAAGGATTTATCGTCGGAGCGTCTTTTCTGCTGCCGATTGGATCAAGAGCCGACGTTCCAATCGCTTTATTGATACTCTCCTCAAGACTAGCCAATCGGCGTTGGTGAGACAACTTGGAATTGAAATTCTATTCATTTCGGCCGTGGCCACTGCCATTGTCACCTACAATAACTTTTTCATTGAAGGATGGATCGATTTCAAGGGAATTGAGCATGAGGCCATTCATTTCAATCTTCCAACTCTGGCTGCTTCGCCCTTTATCGTTTCCCTTCCTCCTTTGGAACTTCCCAAGGAACCTTTTACCTTGACGTCGTCTTCCTTGGGTTTGTTGCTATCCTTCCGAACCAATGTGTCCTACAAGCGTTGGAACGAAGCCCGAACTGCCTGGGGAAAGGTCATTAACGATTCTCGCTCCATTGCCCGTATGGGAGCCATTTGGTCCAAATCCTACAAGGACACGATCGATGATGCCGCCCTTCAACGATTGGGGGATGCCATTTGTTCCTTTTCACGCGCCCTCATGAACCGCACTCTACCACCCCAAGAGGACGAAACCAATTTCAATATTTATACCTACCAAAAAGTGGCCGATCAAAACTATGGACAAGTCCTGCGATCGGCCAAGCACCGTCCCACGGCGGCCTTGGCAGAAATTTCCAACATTTTGGTCGACTTTCAATTGAATCCATTGCACCAGGTCGAAGTGGAGCGGGTCGTGACTGGATTGTGCGATGCCCTCGGTGCCAGCGAACGTATCTTTACCAGTCCCGTTCCTACCTTTTACACCCGTCACACGGCACGATTCTTGGCCTTTTGGTTGTTGGCCTTGCCCATGGGATTGTACCAACCCATGGCTGGAACATGGAATCATTGGGGGGTCGTCCCAGTCACCATGGCCATTAGTGGATTCTTGTTGGGGATTGAAGAACTGGCTACCCAACTGGAAGAACCCTTTTCTATTCTACCCATGGAGAAAATGTGCGAAGGAAGTATCCGAACGGCCGTCATGGAACAAGTGGAACGCAGTAAGGCTGGTATTCAATCTCCCTACTATGGAGAGATGTAAACAATGAAATACATAGGCTGATATAATATTGTGGTCCTACTACAACACAGAGAATGGAGAAAACGAAATAGCATCAAAGGACTATTAGCTATCAGGGCTAAGATCATAACAAGATATTACATAGTTTCAATCGGAGAATATAAACATGCGGTCACTTGAGATGGTACCGGTATAGAGATACGATCTATGATATCCACAGCATACTGTATGATCGCGTCGTGCTGTATCTTCTTATATTCTCCCATCTTGAGAACTACCGAACCGGGGGTACCATTACAGAAGCAGAGGAGGGGGGATAAAATAACTGTATTGATTTCTTGGAATTTCGTTTTATAGACATTGTATCGTACATCATTGAGCCAGTCATCCTATCTTGCGTGGTACCTGGTTCCTGCAGTATCTTGTGTGGTACAGTAAGGGTACCCAGATAAGATTTTTTTTAAAAAGAGAAACACCCCCTTCAGAGAAATTTCACGGTCCGTCTGTCACCCGTACCATTTCATTTCCACATGTCTGTCCTTCGTCTGCAAAGCAGCCTTTGTGGGGGAGATGCAGCAGAAGGATTTATTACAGCAGAGTGGCAAGAAAGATATCACAGTTGGGGCTATTGTTGCTCCAACAGGTGGTTTACCTAATGATCCAGATGAGTTGGACGCTAAGGAGGAGGTGTTGTGTCATCCTAGGAACTAGATGCTTCGATGCTACTAAGAGCAGGGCGGCTTAGCTGCTTGCGAAATACTGCTTAGGAAGTATGGGATGTACAAAGCGGCCAGCGTAGCACCAATGTACCTTAAAGATTATGGTAGTTTTCCTATCAATTGTTACCTGAAACTGCAAATTTCCTTCTCCAAGGGGGCGCTGCCCCCCTAGATACCCCCCGCAAGGCTCCGTCCTCGACCCGCTACTGCCCCCACCCAGATACACTGGGGGCTCTGCCCCCAGACCCCCTTTAATAAGAGGGGAACCGCCTTTAGAGACTATCACAATACTCTCTTTTAAAAAAAAGGGAACCGAGCAGACTGTACATGGTACCTGGTAACGGCATCATGTCTTTCCGGCAAAATATTGTGTCGTATCGTAACCACTTCAAAATTTTCGGTACCGGTACGAAGTGTGTACAAGTTTGAAATTACACTCCCTTCATTCGCCACTCATTCCTTCGAATACGAAACGCGGTCCGCTCAAAAAGAAAGGAAATGAAATGCAATCACTCTCGTCAAAAAGAATTTGTGATAGACTTATTCGAATCGAAAGACCAACCGTCATCCGTCATCGGAACTCTGCGCAAGATTTCCGGATTCTGAAGTTTTTTGCTGACATGAAAATAAGATAGTAGTTCAATAAGTTCTTCTTGTTGTTGTTTCTTTGTGTTGTCAATTCACTCCTCTGGAAAAAAGACACAAAAGAGCGAGTAATGATAGTTACAGCTCGATCCAGGCATTCCAATATCATTCAATGGCTTTCTCATCATCTTCTGACCTTTTACTAGGCAACAACAACAAGGCAGCAGCACGAATACTGAGTGTCGTGTTATGTTGTTGTTTAGTATCCACAACCGAGTCATTGGTGGTCTCTCATCATCATCATCAACAACAACAGCCTTCAAGAATTGGTTCTTCTAGAGCAGCCGCATTCTCCAAGGCTACTACCATTCTATATTCATCGTCGTCGTCGTCGTCATCTTCCAACAATGACAATAATGATAGTAACAACAACAACAACAACAACAAGCACAATGATAAAATCCTCGCTCAAGAACTCAAGGCCCGTCAAGAGGCATTGAATTACGAAGAATTCATTATGGAACAAAAATGGAGAAATGCCGATTGTCAATCCAAGGTCTCGGTGCGTCTAGAGGCGGACTATTGCCGGAGGTTGGCTGTGGAATATCCACTGGCCGCGATTGGAAGCACGTCCGGGGCCATTTATGTCACTCACTTGGAAACGGGACAAGTTCTGGCGGCGTCCTCGGACAGTGATATACTCCAAACGACCACCCAATCGATTGACGATTGCATTCAGCTCGAGCGATTACGTGCTTTGTTACATTATGGACATGGTCCAATTGGTACTATGGCCATTGCGTTTTCGGGCGATCTCATTTGTGCTTCCAATCCCAGGGAAGATCTGGGCGTCCAAGTTTGGCGATGGAACCATAATGACATGGATACGACTACTACTACTAGTACTACTAGTAGTAGTAGTGTTGGATCATCACCATCAGCATCATCACCCCCATCCCAACTGCTATTTCAAGGAAGCATGAACAGTGGACTACTCCAAGACAAGATTGTAACGTGCCTCGCTATTGAAGAGGATTACCTTTGGGTCGGTACGGCCTGTGGGTCGTTAATGGTGTATTCCACACTGGAAGATGGTGGCGACACCTTGCCATTGACGCTTCAGACGGAACCTGAGTTTCAATGGCAGTTTTCCGATAGTATCTTGTCGCTGAGTTTGGACCCATTTCTGGGGCACGGCCTAGTGACAACTTCTGGGGGGTCGGTCGAACTCATTTCGCTGGAAGAAGAGGATGGCAAGGTTGTCTGTACGTTGACTCCACCACTCAATGGAGGAGAAAATGTCATTAGTTGCCTGCTGGCACGCATTACCGACACCAAATATGCCATTGTCTGTGGGGGTGGTGATGGTACCATTTGGACGCAGGCTTTGAAAATGGATTCCTATGGTGACATTTCGCAAGACGAACCGGTGACCGGACCCCTCATCAAGTTTCGACCACCTCACGCGGCTCCAGTCAAGTGTTTGGCCAATCCAATTCCGGGATTTCTAGTTTCGGGAGGCTTGGATGGGAGCTTGAGGGTATGGGATTTGGAAGAACGAGAATCTCTGTATCAATTTGTGGGTTACAAGATATGGATGGGGTCGATTTGGACAGATGGATACCGACTGGCCACGGATGGGTCCGACAATGGGATCACTATCCATAATTTTGTACGTGACGATGACGCGGAAGACATCTAATAATATTTGATAATAATGACCTACCGGTACAACATGTACAGGAATAGTAATTTGCTCTTTGATTTCTATCATATTATTTGAAGTATTAGCATTGATATCCTTTTGTAGTCTATATTCATATAAATTTTGCTTTTGCAGGATAATAGTCTATCGGTAGGTAAACATTTCGGCTCGTTCTCTCACAAAGAGTGACACTATTTTGGGATTGTGTGCGGCTCTGGCAAGGATCTTGGGCCATAGTGCATCCACAATGGTGCTATGCTGATAGAGATAACGCCTTCCATTGCGGTTGGCAGCAAGAAAGATGCGATACATTTCAGGCAAGCAGTCTTCGTTGCTAAATTTTTGCAAAGCGTATTGCTTGACAAGAGCGGGCGCCAAAGTACAAGCATGTAACTCGTCCTTGGTGTTGGAATGGAACCAGAGTGTCTCCAGCTTGGATAGAGTTGGCAAGCATTCGACAAGACTTTCATAAGCAGGAAGAGTCATATCGCAATTGTGAGAAATGTCCATGAACTCCAAGGTTTGATTGCCCATGAGCGCCTTGGAGATGGCCGACATGCCCTTGTTTCCCATTCCCACTCGCTTCAGACTGAGTCGAACTAATCGACAGTTCTTGCTCAAAGCGGGAGCCAGATACTTGGCAATGGTGTCATCGTCGAGAAAGTTGTGGTTCAAGCATAGCTCTGTCAATCGACAAGTTTCGAGTGCCTTGCCGAGTGACTTGGAGACTTGAAGATGGTGCTTTTCAGACTCGTTCCAAAACTTGTGGTAGAGAGTTTCAAAGAAGACAGTGCCTCTATTGGCAAGTTTGAGGACCTTGAGTTTGGTATTTCGTTGCATCCCTTCGAAAATCTCGGCGCAGCGAGCATCGTTTCTCATGGGTTCCATTTCGTTGTTACTCAAATCCAAGTAATTCAGGTTGCAAGTTGGTGTTGCCAACAAGTCACGGAACCCAAGAAAGGCCAAATCACATGGCCACTTGAGCATGGAATTGTCATTGAGTATCAGCTTTTGCAGAGTAAAGTTGGACTGCAAACACTTGGTCAGAATGTATCCATCGACACTGTTCAGTTGCGAACTGGATAGGTCGATTTCTCTCAGACTGCAGTTTTCCTTAAGCATGGCCGCGACCATGGCAAGCTTGTGTCCACTGAGATTGGTATGACTGATTTCCAATTTCAATAGACTGGAAGCAGGGCAGGAAAGCTTGTTCGCCAGGTGTTGCAAGCAGTCTATGCTGGCAGGACTGGACGACCAGGAGATGTGCTTGATGTTGGCTTCCTTGGAAACCAGGGTATGCCAGTTGCCAATGGTCGGGCAACCATTTAGGTCTATTCTCTCCAGTGTTGGATGCTGTTGTAGTTTTCGCATCGAAAAGGAGTCACCTTCCAGTCGGCGAAACTCGACATGTCTCACGGAACGGTTTTGGTGGATCCCATCGACCAAGTCGTTCCATTGCTTGGTACTTAGCGTGGAGGTTTGAACTCGGACATACTCGAGTTGTGGTTGCGACGCAATGAAGCGGGCGATATCTCGAAGATTGAACTGATCCAGGTCTTCACTTATTGTCGTTGATACCGATGAAGTGATGTTAGTGGTTGATCTGCTCGTACGAATGGGGTTGTGACACCGACATAATCTTCGTCGCTTCACAGCAGCCTTTCTCATGAAATCAATCTGACGTTTTGTAGAACGATCACTGGCGACCCAGATGGTAAGCTCTTTCAAGCTCGGGCAGATGATTTCGTTGGCGAAGATGCTGGATCCCTTGGTCTGTGGAGGAACGCGAATTTGAAGTCTTTCCAAGGACTTGTTTTCATTCAGAAATCTGACAATGGGACCTGAAAATTCTAATGATTCAGAGATCGCTTGAACGTTGAGTGTGAGTTCTTGCAAGGTTGCATTGCTTTCGAGACTTGTTACTAGTCTCTGAGTCACTCTGTGGACGTTGCTGCCATGAGCATTGCCCCTCATTCCATGATCCTCGAAAGCTCGATATGGGTGCTCCATGGTATTCTTGGATGATTCACTCAGTCTAACTGGTTTAAGTGGAAGCTTGTTCACCTCTGGAAAGCATCCAGGTATAAGGTTAGGAAGACAATCTTGTAACATTTTGTTGATCTGGTCTAAATGTCTGGGCTCAAAAGTAGATTTTATGGTTTCTGGGAATGCAACCCCACTTCACAAAAAGTTTTTTGCGGTACTTCCATGGGGATCATTTGGCCATTCGTGTGAGTGCGGGGTTTTTATCGAATGCATGGTAGCGAACCGCCGTTGCAATGAAGAGCACCTGGTACACCCCCCTGGTACCTGGTACCGTTTCAAGACGGAACACTCTATTCGAGTTTCCATTAAATATGTGATGTTTTATCTAGGGACGGGAAAAGAGTAGCGAATGCAATACCTACGGAGCGGGACCATTGGACCGCACTATCAATTAAATAATTTCCACATTTGTGCCGTTCAATCGGCCCTATAGGACCACTATATGGCTCATCGACATGTTTTTTCATGCGATCAATGATCGCGAACGACTAGTCAAAGCTCCTCGAACAAATCGTTCGCTCTGAAGGCGCGCTATATGCGGTTTATCCAGATTTATCTCGTGATGCTCGTAAAAAATAAGGCCATTTGTCGAATTCATGAGCCTGAACCCATTCTTGCTCGTGATTTTGTTGAGCACCGCATCTGCTTGGAGTTTTGAGCCAGTCATTACGGATTTTTTAAAACTGCAAAACACATACACGTACCTATGTCACTCTGACGAAGCACAAGTAATGTTTTTGGGTCTTCCGGCGAATCTTTGCTCCATTTTCTGCTATATACATCCAGCATTGTGACCTACAGTATGATGAACGAACAATTACTACCGTACATACACAGATATATTGAGGCACGATGCAAAATGGCGCTATTGAGAAACTTTTGAAAATGGCCTAGAGTGAATGCCAAGCTCAGAAGCCGGGGGCTTTTAGCTTCCACAGTTTGAACGGAAAACGGAATAAAATGACTCTTGAGCCTGTTTTCTTCTTCTTGAAAATGAATGAAGTGGAGAAAGAGAAGTAAAAAAATGGCAGAAAAATCTACTAGTGGCGCTTATGGTGCTAATGAGTATTATTGAAAATATTGTGGTGTCCTTCCAAGATACCAAAGCTAGCAGCAGCCTCCGTTATACCTTCTGGAGCACTGGTAGGAGCCGCAATCACAGTCTCCTCGTCCCTTCGAATCAACCATAGAATTCCGTATATGCCCCATGCCATCATTCCACAATTGATTAGTACAAGCATGCCGATACAACTACTGGAAGGAGTCCATCCGACGTTCAAAACATCGTCGTATTTTTTGTCCTTGAGCCGCTGCCTTCGCTCTGCTGTATCCAGACTGCTATCTTCTTCGCTGCTGCTGCTGCTGTTGCTCGATTCGCTTCTGTTGCTCTCCTCATCTTTCGCGCCTCCCATGATATCTGGGTATTCATCGGCAAAGACATCACTATTCTTGGATGAGCTGCTGATGAATGATTCCTCAGAGGATGGCATTGATGACACGGATGATGGAAGTGATGACGAAGAAACGGAATCCGACTCACTAAAGGCAACTCCTGGTGCTCGTCGTTCCTTCTGGTCCTCTTGTGGCGGCTTTCTGCCAAACGAAAGACTAGAAGGGTCTTCTTCGTATCCAGGCTGCGCAACACTCTTAATCGGCACTCTTCTACCACCGGAATAAGCAGCTGTAGATTGCTGTCTCAGGAAATCTGCTTTAGTTCCCCTTCGCCTGGCATCCGAGCGGGTCGATTGTTCCATAATTTGGCTTTGGCGACGGAGGCGGCGATTTCTTACTTTTCTCTGGCTACTCGACATGTCTGTCTCATTCTCGCTTTCACTGGAAGGATACCCGTCCCATGATTTCGTTCGATCATAGTAAGCCGATGAGTCGTCATCAGACGAAGACCGCGTGGACTCATCGTCGAACAGATCACTGCTACCAATCGATCGCGAGCCGATTCGAGATGGAGATGATGCCTTGGAAGGTATCATGGTGCTGGCTCGTCGCTCTTGTTTCTTTGGATTGCTATTGAAAATGTTTCCTGTCCTACTTTTTGACGCCGTTGCTGGAATGTTTCTAGACCTATGCGATGCCGATACTGGGTTGCTATTGGAAACATTTTCTTGTTTGCGTAGTAGCCTCCCCATCCTGGAATGTTGAGAACGAGAAAGCTCATTTCCAGTAGAATTCCTCGAAGAGTCCGAAACTCGCTTTCGGCTGTACCTACTGCTTTGACTGTTTCTACTCCTTGGACTGTTTGGTCCCTTCATTGCAGACGGTGGTGCTTGTAGTACCGGTGCTTGTGTTGACATAGGCAAAGGCACAGGTTGATTCCACGGCAGCTGTTGCGGATTTGTCACTGGTGGCTGCTGTTGTGATTGTTGGTGAGGAAAGGTTGCCTGGAATCGTCGGCTGCTGTATTCCACATCACTGATCGATTCGTCTGGAAAGGTACTGACATCCTCATCCATAGTGTCTTCGTCTACAAACTCTTCTTCTATCACCTCCTCCTCGATTGCATCCTCCTCCTCATCATCATCCTCCTCTTCTGCAACTTCTTCCTCCTCGACGACTTCCTCCTCCTCTACAAACTCTTCCTCTTCTACAAATTCTTCCTCTTCTACAAATTCTTCCTCCGTCACTTGTTGACGTTGTATCAGCTCTTGTTGCTGCTGCTCCAATTGCTGTTGTTGTTGCATCTGTAATTCTTGTTGCCTCATCTGTTCTTGCCGTTGTATCTCGGCTTCCTGCTTTTGAAATAGGGCTTGCTCCTCCTTCATCTCCTCTTCTTGCTTCAACCGTTCCCTTTCTTCCCTTTGCCGTCGTTGCTCTTCCAAGTCTTCCTTGGGCAAAACCCAACGTTCTTCTTCCAGTGGCATTCGTTTTTGAATCCGGGCTGGTTCTCGATTGGTGGGTTCTGGCTTTTCTAGATACGGTGAAGGTACCCACGAATCAAATGCTGATAATGGTTCTGACTGCAGTACGGGCGGTACCTTGGACTTTTTCTTTTTCTTGCTCTGACTTTTCTTTTGTGCTTGCAGGGTCGCTAGTGGGTCAATATTCCAAGGGGCTCGAGACGAGTCACTACTAGTACTACCGGTTGGTGGGTCTTGTGGTTGTGGTGGCATTTTGTAGAATAGCTGCACACCCTTGGGAGCCTGATCTCGAAAGGAATACCCAGGTAGCAACCAAGAAAATTGACTGGTCACGGTCGACTCTTCGTCCCCAATGGACTTGGATTCTTCTTCTTTCTTGTGATACTGATATTTGGATCGGAAGTAGTCATCAGCTTGATTCAGCCAGGTCGATTCATTGTCATCCTGATGTGGAAGCGGGCCCGTATATATTTGTTTTTCTTGCGGTTGCTGATGTTGTTGTATAGGTTGTTCCGATATTTGCTGCGAGGGTTCACCTTCTTCCTTTTCTTCGGTTTTGGTCTCGGCAAACGTCTGAAGTGTTTGGATTATTGGTTGGGCTGGTGCTGTTTCAGCTGGCACATTAGCTGGCGCTTCTTCGTCTACTGGTTGAGGAGGCTCAATCGTTTGCGTCGGTGGTAATGAAGACAACGTCTGAGGATTTGGCTGAGGTGGTTGTGTCAAGGATGATGGTGGTGGTGGTGGTTTTGACGATCCTACTCCAAAAGATGATGGTGGCTTGGAACTTGCTTGACTCGTTGTAGTTGATTTCAAGCCCGATCGTGCTTGGGATAAGACCGATGCCAAGTCGTTACTACCACTGTTTCCAGATCGAAAGTCCCCATTGCTGCTTGATTCAGGTGGATCCGATGGTTGTTGTGACGTGTCTCCTCCCGCTGCTTCGTTCTTAAGTTTGTCTAAATGTTGCTGATTCCAATACTTTATTCGTTCCTTTTGTTGTAGGGAAGAGAAGGAAGGCTCCGAAGCTGTAAAAGTCCCAGTGAAGGATGAATAATCACTAGCGATTGTACTTCCTTCCGCCATTGTCTTGTCGTCTTGTGTGCGGTGATGATGATCTCAAGGGTGATTCATTCATTCATCCATTCATTCATTCAGGCGTTGCATCAGCTTCCGCCAGTTATCAATTTTCGGATGTCGTATAGGGCATGACCGAGTCACAAGCCACACGACAGATTCCCAGTAGGTTTTGTACATAAATATCAGTGATCGTCCACCTGCCGAGTTTTTACTTAGAATGTGATTCGTTTCCGGCGGCCAAAATGCTTCCGAGTCCGTCGCCTCCTTTGTCGGAAAATGCAACACACTACATCGTTTTCAAGAAAGCGCGCAAAAGTCAGTTTTCTCTTATCCATTGTTCTCTTGTCCAATTTTGAAAAGAAACTCCGATTGTAGGTTCTCCGAATGACTTGATTGTTCCAAATTACTCCTTCTCAGGCAGAGGTCACATTGAAGTTCTGTCGTGTGTCTTTCGATCGGACATACGGGTGCATATTCTCTATCTATCCAAAAACGTGTTCCCCTGTTTTTTGGAAGACGAAAAGGTATTTCAAGTACGCCACGAGGTATTTTGTACTTATGAATCCCGACATGTTCTAGAACTACCCGCATTCAAAAGGGGGTACCACCGCAAGTCGAACGTGAAGAAAGTCGCGCACGGTAGGAAGTCGAAAAGTGAGTGCGGCGTTGGTGAAAAACGGGTCCATCCAGCGAACGTGATGGCACGGCTCCGTCTCATTGGACCATGCATCTCTTCGGGGCCACGTTCCGTTCTTACTGAGTGGTACCGCGCTACCAGGTCCCGTTGTGACATCACTCACTCCACCCATACTCGCTGCAGTATATCAGCCATGAGAACATCAGATCAGAAGACATGGTGGCTCATCATCCTGTAAAGTCACCTCTGCATTACCTCGATATTGACGAACGCGCCAACACTTGAAAGGACAAGATTCCGGTACCAATCTAGGTCGGACCGCTTCAACTCAATCCACTGATTTCACTATTCCTCTGTTGTCATCATGAACATGAATGGCATATGATCTAAAACTATATATTAATACCGCACCCAACTCTCCAAAATCTCACCTGCTGCCGATTCCAATAGCAAGCAAAATCCAACAAAAACAAAACAGGACAACAAAGATGGCGGGATCCTCCTACCATTCACAAAGTCGAAAGTCTGGAATTATCCTACGACGATGCGCACGACTTGGAGGATTTTGTGTCCCTGCCTTGATTGTGCTATTTTTCCTATTGCACAGTCGCCTGATTGTTTTGTTGGAACGGGATTTTAAGGAGCGACAGCACGGCGGGTTTGGTGATGGCATGGCACAGCAGGAGCACGACCAATTATGGAAGGGTGACAGCAGCAGCAACAACAACAACAACAACAACAATCCTGGCATTTGTCAGAAGCTGTTGCAAGGAAATGAACATTCTACAACTGCTTCCATGTGGTTGAAATCCAAGCACAAGTTGCTTTCCGCAGTATTGGGAGTATTGGAAAAACAGCAGTCAGCAACATCAGCAATAATACCTGCTTGGATGGAGGAATTGTGGAAATTCTTGACGCCATGGCAACTTCAGCAGACGATATTCCCACAAGTCGATCCCCTCATTTTGCAACGAATCTTGGAAAAGTTACAAGCACGATTGTTGTTTCTGCAGCAGCTTGAAGGACATTATGATTCTACGAATACTACTGACAGGAACAATCCTGAACCTCCACCGCCCAATAAGATTCAAGTTTTGGTCTTTGGTGGAAGTGTCACAGAAGGAGTCGGCTGTGATGCCCCACCACCATCTTATTTGATGGACGATACCGAAAAGGAAAAGTCTCAGTTGAAATTGTTGTCATCATTATCACTCCAAGACTGTTCCTGGCCTCATCGACTCCAACAATTAGCAGATGCATTCTTGCCCGATACCATTGAGATTCACAACTTGGCCGTCGGTGGGACGCATTCCCGGGCCGCAGTTCCAATTTTGGAGCATGGTCTGTACCCACCACATGTCCACGTCAACGAGAATAAGAACAAGAAGAATGATGCCGCACCCCATGATGATCATGATTCCCATGAGGGGCCTCCAGATATCATTTTGAATGCCTATGCTGCCAACGACAATTTGCCACCAGCGTTCTACAACACGGAAAATACGACCTTGGACAATTTTCACAAGTATCGGGTGCTGAAACGTCTGATGGAATTTGTGGCCGCTGCTTCAGGTACTGGTACAGTCGGAGGCAAGAATAATATCAACAGCTGCGGACAATCGTCCACCAACTCGAACAGTCAGCAGCAGTCACACCAACCATGGATTGTGTTTCTGAATGACTACCTTGGCAACCAACAAGAATCCTTGGTGGGAGAATCCACGGTCGATGAATTGGTCCAGCTGCTGATGCAAACGCTTGCCCCGGTCTCGTATGTGTCACCGTCACGCTTGTTGGAACCCTATGTCTGGGCCAATACCAGCGAACATGTATGGAGTGGTGTCTGGAAAAAGAAGAGCAACAAGAACAAGAATTTGAATGCTGCTGACTACAAAGTAGATGTGCACTACGGATTGGCGGGACACATTACGACTGCCTTGGTGGCTGCGCATGCCTTTTTTCAATGGACCATGGAATATTGCCAAGAGCAAGTCTTGTTTGATGATGTGGAAGAGCAAGACTGTTCCTCATCGTCGCATTGGACGACAACTACGCCAAAGTCTTTACAAACTCTGGAAACAAGAATGCAAGCCCATGAATTGTCAAGTGTCCTTCAAATTCATTTACCATCCAAAGAATGGATGAAGCTTAATCATCCAGATCGAGTCTATCCGAACATTACTGAAGGTGCTGGGGGTGTAGTCAAGAGCAGCCGTCTTGGATCATCATCGAAGACTGTTACCCATGATGGCTGCAGTGGTTCTAGTAGTGGGCATCAAAACAGTGGTGCTTGTGCCTTTGCCTTTCTCGCAGCTCCACTGGGAACACACTCGAAAAAGGGCCCTTTGCAAGAGTACATTGATGGTTTTACTGTGACCGCAGAGAACAAGAAAGAAGACGGAGTCGGATGGCTCGTCCAAAACAACTTTCGTCATGGAGGATTCCAAAACAAATTGGGACTGGCGGCGATTCGTACGGGAGCTCAATTGACACTGGACATTCCCATTGGAAATGTGCAGCAACAACGGCACATGGAACTGACGATCCATTACCTGAAATCATATGGTCCCGACTGGGCCAATAGTCATTTGCGGGGAACTTGTCAAGTCCGACAACAAAAGGGAGCATCATCATCATCATCATCCGGTGGTGCAAAGTTGTTACAAGTGCTTCGGGAACAGAACTTTGACTTGGAGGGATTTCACGATCAGCAAGTTAGCATATCGTATACACATGTGGTACCTGATATTATCATTGACAAGGGCATCGAAACGGTGATTCAATTGAAGTTGGAGTTGATTGGGGGAAGCAACTTTAAGATCAACGCCATGATGCTTTGTTAAAAACTGAAATAACTACGCTATTAGAGAGAAACCATTCAATAAGCTTATTGCAGATCTTACATAGGGAAAGTTATATTTATACCATGAATTCATGTGTAAAGAGACAATATGCCGTGTCCATAAAATAAATTGCTTGAATAGTACTACAGTAGGCCTGCCTATTTCTTTTCGGAAGCTTGCGACTAGGTCGACTGGATTCATCAAGGAAGACCGCAACATCAAAATATCAGAAAGTCATCATCATCTACGGTATCTGCGAACAGCTTTAGGTCGTCATATTTCCGTTGTGTTTGCTTCCATCAACCCGTGAAGAAGTAGGATTTAAAGAAGTTTAGGAGAAGGTTACGAGAAGAAAAGTCGTATTCTTCAGCTATTGAAGCTACCCACAAACAACCACAACAACAAAAAACCCTTAATTTTCAAAAATGGCAATGTCCGTTGGATTGTTGTCCGTCATTATTCTCTTTGTGATTGTCACTCATGTGGGATCTTTTGTGGCATATTATTTCCACCGTCGAAAACAACCTTCCCATTCGGCAAGATTCACCGTCACTGGGAGATCGGCGTTTCGATTGCAGTAAGTAATATGGGTGTTTGGTTATTGTTATCCTATACCATTGCTTTACCGGCATATCATCTGCACCTCCCATGGGTGGTGCAGACGGTGGCGCACTTATTGCATTACCTGGTCATCATAATCATCATTATCATAAATTGTCTAACCACGCACGTCCCCCCATTTTCAGTTGGTTAATGGTCATACTGATATTCCCGTCGTATATTCTGGGCATTGTGGCGGCAGCTTCCTGTAGTTTTTTGGTGGTATCTGTTCCCAATCCACGAGATCCTCGCGAAGACTTGGATTGGGGGATTGGATTTTCCAACATTGACATGCCCTCGGAAGTCGCATCCTTCTTTGGCCAAGATGGAGGCTGCGAGTCTTTGGATACCGAATTGGGATCTCTCAATATTGTGAGCAATTCCGCGGCCAAGTCATTTGCTATTTTCCATTGTCTCTTGTCCAGCGTTGGTGTCGTGTTTGCGGTTCTCTTGACTTGCAACAAAAGACTGACAATGGAACGGCGGGATCTGATTTGGTTGGTCATGCGGATCATCATGTACATTTCCATGTGGTGTGCCATCTTGTCCTTCTTTTTGCAAGAGAATGAGACTTGCGACAACTACAGTTGCTCGCTTGGAGGGCCTGGATGGGCGCAAGTCGTTAATGTTGTCTTCTTGTTGATTATTAATTTCGTCCTCTTCTTCACCAACCCTGGAAAGGAACGATTCGTCCATACCTGCTTTTTGAGTGCCGAAGAGGCTCGACGACGAAGTGCCGTCATGACACCGGATGCCAATGTGACGGATGATCCGACGGAATATCCAGTCGACTTGTCTACCCCTGGTCTTCGAGGATCGACAGGAACAAAATTGTCCAAGACTAAAACGTAGACTGCTGCTGATTCATCATGTTGGGGGAATGAATGAATAGTCAGCTGAAGCAAGCCACCAATGAGGAGGAAACATGTTCAAATGGTGATGGAATGGACAATTTTATAGTGAAGTAGTATTTTGACAGAGGCACGTTTCAATTACTGTGTATAATGTATTGTTGGTATCATACTATCGATTCTTCGATACTCTTGGGATGAAGAATATAGGACAGTTACTTTTTTGGTTTGTTTTGGACCCGCATCTTCCTTTATTCTCCATTTCCCCTTTTGACAATCACACGTTGAGATTTCTTCTTCATCATCAGAAACAAATTATGAACCATATAAAACCAGGTATTGAAAAAGGCAGAGTCATTCATTGCTTTCTTGGACAACAACAGCTCAAACAAACAACCAAACGCTTTTCCTTCTCTGACATTAAGTTGCTGAAGTCTATAAGAGAGTTCCAGACCGATTCGTAACCGATAACACGACAAATCCATCGCAATCAATCCCGATCGCACCTCCGTTATTGTTATCGATCTCCGAAACGGCACCGATTTTGAAGTCATCTGTATTCATCAGATTTCACTGCAGACTATTTTCAGCGCGTTTTTTCCCAAGCCGCATATATATACAGTTCAGTCACCAATCACTACGTCACTCCAAGAACAATACTTTCATAATGGCTCTTAGTCCCGGTGGATTGGCAGGATTGCTGCTTTTGGGCATTTTGATGAATTTGGCAATCGTTGTGGCGCTCTACATTTGGCATTACCGACAACTTAAGAAAGGAATGGTTGGAATCAAATTCACATTTAGTGACAAACTGCATGGGGCATTTCGGTGAGCATAACATCCAAGCGCATCTCACTGCGTGCGCGTCTGCTGACATTATTATGAGTGATTTGAAAACCTCACCACTCTTGTGACTTTTTTGTGCATCTCTTGCTTTGATCCATCGCTACCATGACGAATGCTCTACCATACAACAACAATGTATGCATCCCGATGAAAACTTGTCAAACGTCATTTCCCTTCGCCAACTACTACTGTACTATTTACTGTCAGCTGGATTCTATTTGCTCTGATTACACTCTGTTGGATGGCCTCGATTGCTGCCACTGCCTCTTGCAACTTTATCAAGGTCACTGTCCCATATGTGGGTCAGCAAATTGAATTTGGCATGGGCTTTCAAAAATTCTATGTGCCTGCTGCCATTTCCAATCCGGCCAAGTGTCAAGGATTTGCTTCCGATGGAACGGGATACTTTACGGGGAACCATCCAGCCTTTACCTTTGCAGTCGCCAACTGTCTGTTGACCAGTGTCGGTTTCGTTGGAATCGTTTGCATCCAATTTATTCTCCGTGTGGTAAAGACCCGGCAGCTGGTTTGGCTGGTGTGCAAGATTGCCATGTACTGTTCCGTTTGGTGCTGCATCTGCACCTTTTACGTCCAAGAAATGGGAGTCTGTGATGACTTTGGTTGCTCTATGGGACCCGCTGGAATCATTCAAGTCTTCAATGTCCTTGCTTTGATGATTTCGTCTGCTTTGCTCTTCGTCACCGACTGTGGCGATGAGTCAGCCTTTGACAAATGCCGAACCAAGACGACTATTGTACGTGTCCCAGCTGGCACCATGAACGCTCAACGAATGGGATAGAAATGTGAATGTAATGCGACTTTTTATAGATGGGAGTGGAATGTATTTTTGTATTTGGTTTTATTTACTGACACACCTCTCATTGCACGCAAACGATGCAGTGCATGAGACGAAGGATCATTCAAGAAGTCGTAGTGTAGGTCCGTTCGTTGGAATGAAACTTTTTGATGTACAAATACCATTTAGACCACTGAACCAAATTTACATAAGTTTGATATACGTGAAGTATTGCAGTCGGTTTTGAAAGTTTGACAACAAATAGGTAAGGGGTAAGGGTGTACTGGTAACCATTGCTACAGTACCGGTAGGAGTTAATTTTAAATCGTGTTCCGTAGCTACAGCTACAGTAGTAGGGGAATCTTCCATCAGGAATCTCTCATCATCTTCGTTCGGAAGCGACGATTGAAAAACGCACACCGGCACACCGGCGCGCTGGCCGAAAATCTTTCTATGTGGACAAAAATGTGAACCGACACCCACGACTGAATCAATCCTGTAGGATCTGTAGACTCTCTACGAGCACAATGTACAATGTCAATCACGGAATGATCATTTCGCGCATGGAAAGCTTCCAACTGACAACTGACAACATTCCATGTTTCAATTTTTGTTGACGAAGAGCGGGTGGAGAAGCAATCGACAAGACCACCACCGTGTCCATGTCGAATATCTAAACAACATCAGCCTCTTGCGAAAACGTATACAGCAGCGTACTGTAGTTCTCTTACTCTGACATTATCAACCAGCAAAAGACATACTGTACATCGAACAAAGACTTCTTGCGACACATCAACAATTGTTCAATTGTTCCATTGTTCCATTGTTCCTTCCTAGCATTTTTCTGAAGTCTTGCTTTAGATTCATTTCTATCCTCAGCCTTCGCATCAGATAAACAACCTTTGGGGCAGCGAAGACATACAGTCAACACCAAGGATCCTACGACGTTGGAGAGAGATTCATTCATACATCCAGATTCATAAACTTCCGTTCTTTTCACATCACAAAAATGGCGTTGAGTCCAGGTGGATTGGCAGGCATTATCCTCTTCATTATTCTGCTTCATGTGGGAGTATTGGTGTCACTTTACTTCTATGTTTTGAAGAATCCAAGCAAAGCAAATAGGTTCACTGTTGATGACAGATTTCATGCAAATTTCAGGTATGTTGCTTTCTGTCGTGGGTTACAATGATATTCTGATGGTTATGAGTTTCCAACCCTTGCCTTGCCACCATTACTCTCCAATCTCTTGTATATTTATCTTTATTTGTATTCTGCAACTTGGCATCCTCTTGTTTAGATGGGCTATATTGGGTCTCATTTCGCTATCATGGATCTTTTCGGTGGCGGCAACTTCGGCCTGTACCTTTTTGAACATCAACATTCGCGGACAAGATGCTTGGGTCGGACTGAATGCCTACGAGCACCCCGTAGACGGATGCACTCGTTTTACGTCCGTTCAAAATCGCAACAATCCCGCCTTTACCTTTGCTGTGTTCAATTGTGTTTTGACATCCATTGGAATCATTGGGATGGTCTTGATGCAATTTGTCCTGACGGTTGGACGCCAGCCAATGTGGTTATGGCTTCGCATTTTCATGTACATTTCACTATGGTGCTGCATGTTTACCTTTTACATTCAAGAAACAGACACCTGCGATGTCTATGAATGTTCGTTGGGAGGTGCGGGTATCGCACAGGCATTCAATGTCATTTGGTTGGTCGTGGCTTGTGTTCTAATGTTCGTAACGCCACATGGAGATGACACTGGTATCCACACGGCTCAAAAGCAACAGGCGTTGATGGATGATGATCTGAATCTTGAGCAAAATCATAATTCAAAAACCGTGGACATGACCGGAGCCGTATCACCGTCAGGAGGAGGAGGAGGGCCGCAAGAATTGGAGACGGAGACACACCTACCAGATGGTTCTGTCGAGCGGAAAGTCGAAACAACAAACCCTGATGGTTCCAAGACGGTGACAACTACAATCGAACATCGCGATGGTGGCAAAGACGATGACAACGACAATGACAATGGCGACGATGACGACGATGATGATGATGACGACAATGAACATCCTACTGATGGCGCAGTGTAATGCGATCGATCGAGAAGCATTCGACTGGATCTACGGGGACTTCCTGTACAGTAAGACTGCCTGCCACGGGTAGTATACATTTGATTAGATACTAGATCGGGGCAGATGAAGTAATAGATCCGCTGCTGCTTTCTGTCAGTTTATTTCGTATAGCTATTGTTGTTAATAGTAGCATCCTCATTGCACCATCTCGCTCAGCACCTGCGTGACTCCAATTACTAGTATACACCTGCAGTTGATCTCTACGGTACTAGAAGGAGACCTTTGTTCTTACCCTCTTACCCTTCCACCATCTACCATTCGTAATCAAGTCGAACCCGGTAATGATAAGAATGGAGTTGCCAGACGTGCAATGATCACTTCTATATATTTTACTATGCATGAAGCGCTCGTGTAGTAATGGAGGCATTTATGGGACGATAAGAATTTGACTCTTGTCCCCCGTTTCCAAAATTTCATCCAACTGAAGAAGCCTACTGAGCTCTACGCAGTCGCAAGAGTTGATTCGTACATCTTCTAAATAGAAAGAATAAAGCAGAAACCGTGCAACTTGAAACGGGACAGCAGAGATCACTCCTTCAATCTCCAAACCGAATCCGAATCGTACTGTACTCATAAATTCCAAACAAAGACTCAATTGAAATCATGTCAGGACTATCAGTAGGAGGCTTCATCGGCATCGTAATTGTCATTCTCATCTTGAACGTTGGGGGAGTGATCGGATACTACAAGTTCACCGAAAAGAACCCTGATAAGGCCGTCTCTGTCAATCTAGATTCGGGATTAGTCCCCAAGATCAGGTACGTTTGTTGTTACTGTCAATGGCTGATGATGCAGACGCCGCGTATGGGTAACGAGAACTGAAGAGGGAAGAAGAGAAGAGACGATTCATTCTTCATTTACTACATCATGATCTTGTTGTTTGAACACAATATTCAATATTCTCACACCACCTTCTTGTTTGTTTGATGTACTTATCTCGCCCGTCACCTGATTCTATGAATATTCTGTGTGTTAATGTTATTATCTGACATGCTGTAGATATGGTCTATTGGGACTCATTCTACTTTCCTGGATCTTTTCCATTGCCTGCACCACTGCGTGTACCTTTATCGAGGTCGAGCAAAACACTAAGGTGTTTTTGGGAATGGGTTCCCAGTACAACACCAACTATTCAGGCAAATTCTACTTGGGACTGCGAGGTGCTGAGTATGGTGGAGAATGCACGACTGGTGACATGGGCGAAGATCGTATCCGAACGGCCTATGCCTTTGGCGTCATCAACAATCTTTTGACGACTGCCGCATTGATTGGTGTGCCATTGGTGTTGTTCAATGTCATCAAGAATGCCGAAATGGCCACCAAGATTTGGAAAATCATGGGATTCCTCATGCTCGCATCTACATGGTGCTGCCTATTTACCTTTTACGTCCAGCAAACTGGCGCCTGTGATGGAATTAATGATTTTGTCGAGATTGAATGTTCGTTGGGTGGAGCAGGAATCGCCCAAGTCTTCAATTCCATCTTCTTGATTGGTATCTGTCTGCTATTCTTTATCCTTCCACCACCAGCGGTAGAAAGTGCAGACAGCAACGAAGCTAACAAGAAGGGCAAGGATGGCGAGGAGAAAAAGGAGAAGGCCCCTGATGAAGAACCAACCAAGTCCAAGGACGACAGCAGCGAAGAAGAAAAAGAAGACGAAGAAACCGGAGAAAAGGGTGATTTTGTCAATGCCAAGGAAGAGGACTAAAAAGATCATCTGCAGAAATCCCGGGGCTCGGATAGCATCTTCATATTGTTTGCTGAACCATTCTTTCCATGGCACGTGTAATGAAAATTTTGGAGGCATGGGGATGGAATTTCTATTTCTCGCTATCCAATCTATCAATGTGGATGCGACGGAGAAGCCTGTATGGTAAAATGGTTACCAATTGTATATATATAAATCATAAGTAGAAGTTATGTATTAAGTCAGATTCTTTACATAATTTCAATTAGTTAGATGAGCCAGAGGAATGAGAAGTCGAGGTGATGGCGACGACAAGTCCAGCTGCTTCTGGAATACTGATGAATATCTCAGAGCCACAACGAAGTGAAGAAGACGAGGACCAGGGAAACTGAACAGTGTCCACTATGAATGAAGAGACAGCGAGGACGACCAGAAGTGATCAAGCTAACATATCGAATGGATCGCTCAATGATTAATTCCATGTATGACTGACTCGTATTTGATTGTGAATAGCCAATCAATGATCGCTACTATTATCCACCATTGCCATCGTTTCAAACCATCAGCATCCAGAAGGCAATGAAGTAATCATCATAAAACTCTTTTCCCCATCAGACGAGTACATACTGAGCATCGCGTTTCGCTACCATCGGAGAGACCATGAGCAAGGTTGTAGGAAGCCACAGCAAGTCCAAAGAATTACACTGCTGATTGTCAAATCTCGTCGCTGAAACATGACAAGCGACTCATTCTATTTCAGCAATGCCAGTCAGTCTCACTGATCCCATTCCAATCGTCGTGCCTGTCGTGCTTTTGCCACTAGTACTAAGCACCGATGATGCACCGTCACAAAAGAGGCCTCAAGTTTGATAGGAAGATTTCTGAGAACTTTCTTCCATATCAGAACCCTTCTACTATCAGAACCGTCACAGAAGAAGCTCCATTCGTGACACCTTGGCAATGCATGGTATCTTTTGGTCTCATCTTCCACCCTTGGTGCTTCCACATCACCAAGAACCTTTCATTGACAAGTTGACCCATCATCGTTGACACCTTCCCTTCATCCCCAACCATCCATCTTTCTTCCTCCCACCAACCGCCATCCAATCCACCAATCGCCTAACCGGAAGATACCAGTAAGTAGCTGTCTACTACTGTACGATCGCCGAACCAGAAACCAAAAGATACTACTGTACTGTCCAAAAACAGAAGTTCTGATTGATGATGATTCCGAACATCATGTCAAATTGATGCGAAACGCATCATCGTTTCTGGTAGTTTTTCTACACCTATTTGTACGGCGAACGAAAATTCCGGAGGGTATCTCCAAAATGAGAACACGGTGTTTGCTAAGCAGATAAATGAGAGAACGTCACAGCGACAGAATAGTGATCACAAATCACGTCGCGTTGACACGCTATCCATAAATCCTAGTCTTCTTGTGTCAGAGTCCAGGTTTCAAAAGTAATGGTTGCGTAGGTAGACGAGGTCTGTCAACAATCTGCCAATCTGCGATGGCGATTTCGCGATCTTTTTTGTGATGTGATTTGCATCTTTCCTTTTTTTTTCTTCTTTTTTTCTGAGAAAATCTTTTGTGTGCGTGCAAGTTCACAATCTTTGTTCGATTATAAAGAACCAAACTCTCGCCTACCATTCGCTAACGAAAGCCCCCTACAACGCATCCAAACAACCAGCTCTAAGATGGGAACAACTCAGTCCACTCGCACTAACGCTAAGGAGATCACTTTTTCTTCCCCCAATGGGAAGAATCAGCCAAGCAGTGTGAGTGGACGGAAAACCCAACCCGAGATCTCCTACAAAAAGCACGTCGTCTTTTCTTTTAATGACGAGGTTATCCAGGAAAACGAGGAAGAAAGCGTCACTGACTACGATGATACCGACGATTCCTTGTTTGACGAAAACGAAGTCTTTGACTTTGAGGGAGACACTGATGACGATGATGAGGAAGAAGGTAGGCTATTGAATGCTGTTTGCCTTGGATTATTTGTGGTGGGACAGTTCAGATGTGGGATCCTTGATGTCTTGTTGCCTTATTGTCCTGCTGCCTTGCCTATCTTCTTTCTCAATTGTCAATACCCTTCACTGACGCTTCTTGGTTTTGTGTTTTTATTCGTGTATCTTTTTGATTCTTGTTTCATTCTACTTAGATGAAGAGTGGAACGAACGCCTTGCCATTTTGCAAGATGCTCGCAACCTCAAACAAATGGCTGACTTTTACCTCAATCCTCATAAGCCAGTCGTCTCCTCTCCCGAGTTTATGGGACGCAACTTTTTTGAACGTCCTTCTGCCCCTGACATGGAAGACGAGGAAGAACGTGCTTTGATCCTAAACGAGGCCCGTGCTTTGAAACAACTTGCCGTGGACTATTTGCATCCCGAGAAATTTGTTGTAACTACTGATGCAACTGTCTGCGGACGCAACTACTTTGATCGTGCTTCGGCACCCGAGACTTTGTCTCATGAAGAGGCCGAAGAGCAAGCCCAAATCTTGGAAGATGCTCGTGCTTTGAAACAACTTGCCGTGGATTATATGCACCCAGAACTGACAGTCAAGACTACTGACGCCTTTGCCCGTGGAAGAAACTACTTTACTCGTCCGTCTGCCCCAGAGCAAGAGCAAGAAGAAGACATGGAGGAGCGTGACCTGATCTTGCAAGAGATGGCGTTGCTCAAGCGGCTTGCTATTGATTACTTGCACCCAGAACTCCCAGTTGTAACAAGCGATCCTACTGCTTGTGGACGCAACTACTTCACTCGTGCCTCTGCTGAGGAATATGAAGAAGAAGAGATGATGGACGATCGTGAAGACATTCTGAACGATATGGCTCAGCTCAAGCGTCTTGCCATGGACTATCTACAGCCAGAGCGCCCCGTTCAAATGGACTCGCTTGGTGCGTGCCGCAACTACTTCGATCGTCCTTCTGCCCCCGAGACTGTTTCTCGTGAAGAGGCGGACGAGCAAGCTCGTATCTTGGCCGATGCTCGTGCTTTGAAGCAACTTGCTGTGGACTACATGCATCCCGAGCTTCCAGTTGTCACGAGCGATCCTTGTGCTTGTGGACGCAACTACTTTTCTCGTCCTTCTGCTGAAGGCAATGATGACAGTCAAGATGAAGAGTGGGAACAGGAACGTGCCTCGATTCTACAAGACATGCAGCGTATGAAGCAATTGGCTGTGGATTACTTGCACCCCGAGCTTGCAGTCCAAACTACCGATCCTACTGCTTGCGGTCGCAACTACTTCTGTCGGTATTCTGCCGAAGAGTATGATGAAAAGGATGAAGAGCGCGATATGATCTTGCAAGAGATGAAGCAACTCAAGAAACTTGCTGTTGACTATTTGCATCCCGAGCTTCCAGTCAAGTCTGATGGATTTGCTACTGCCCGAAACTACTTTACTCGTTTCTCTGCGGAAGAACAAGAGGAGGAAGAAATGATGGATGAACGCGAGGACGTTTTGGAAGATGTTGCCGCCTTGAAGAAGTTGGCCATGGATTACCTACAACCCGAGCGCCCTGTCGTTGTGGACGCTCTTGCCTCGTCTCGCAATTACTTTGATCGTGCTTCGGCCGAGCCAACTTTGGACTACGAAGAAGCGGAAGAACAAGCTCGTATTTTGGCCGATGCTGCTGCCTTGAAGCAACTTGCTGTGGATTATATGCACCCAGAATTGCCAGTCAAGACTACTGACGCCTTTGCCCGTGGAAGAAACTACTTTACTCGTCCCTCTGCCCCAGAGCAAGAGCAAGAAGAAGACATGGAGGAGCGTGACCTGATCTTGCAAGAGATGGCGTTGCTCAAGCAGCTTGCTGTTGATTACTTGCACCCAGAACTCCCAGTTGTAACAAGCGATCCTACTGCTTGTGGACGCAACTACTTCACTCGTGCCTCTGCTGAGGAATATGAAGAAGAAGAGATGATGGACGATCGTGAAGACATTCTGAACGATATGGCTCAGCTCAAGCGTCTTGCCATGGACTATCTACAGCCAGAGCGCCCCGTTCAAATGGACTCGCTTGGTGCGTGCCGCAACTACTTCGATCGTCCTTCTGCCCCCGAGACTGTTTCTCGTGAAGAGGCGGACGAGCAAGCTCGTATCTTGGCCGATGCTCGTGCTTTGAAGCAACTTGCTGTGGACTACATGCATCCCGAGCTTCCAGTTGTCACGAGCGATCCTTGTGCTTGTGGACGCAACTACTTTTCTCGTCCTTCTGCTGAAGGCAATGATGACAGTCAAGATGAAGAGTGGGAACAGGAACGTGCCTCGATTCTACAAGACATGCAGCGTATGAAGCAATTGGCTGTGGATTACTTGCACCCCGAGCTTGCAGTCCAAACTACCGATCCTACTGCTTGCGGTCGCAACTACTTCTGTCGGTATTCTGCCGAAGAGTATGATGAAAAGGATGAAGAGCGCGATATGATCTTGCAAGAGATGAAGCAACTCAAGAAACTTGCTGTTGACTATTTGCATCCCGAGCTTCCAGTCAAGTCAGATGGATTTGCTGCTGCCCGAAACTACTTTACTCGTCCTTCTGCTCCAGAGCAAGTGACTTTGGAAGATGCAGAGGAGGAAGTCAGAATCCGCCAAGACTTGCAACAGATGAAGAAGCTTGCTGAAGATTACCTTCATCCTGAAACTCCTGTGAAGTCTAATGTTGCTAGTGTCCGATGCTACTTTGATAGAGCATCTGCGTATGACAACATTGATCACGTTCACACCCGCCGCCAAGAGTCGGATGACCCAGCTGCTGGTGATTCTAACCACGATACCTTTGCCTACCACGAACAAGTTCTTGGACTGGTCTCTGGGGATCATGACTATTACGATCACAGTGAGCACTTTGACATGGACATGGACGAAGACCTACAAACTTTCAAGGACAACTTGCGCCTTATGTCTCCTAATCCACAGCAGCCAAAGGAAAAGGCTGGCATGGCAAAGGGAGGCGAAGACGAAGAGGATGAAGGCAATCTATCTCGCTCTCCTTCTTCGATAATGCTATTTGAATTGGCTGGGTGTTAAGTGTGTCACCCTCCAAGAACTACACACGTATATTATTACATGCACTGCATAGATACCAGCATCTATTGCTGTACAATAGAAACAGAAAATATAAAAAAAATAACGTTTATTTTTGCATAAGCTTTCTTGCCTGCAGTTACTCATCAAATGTTCAACATCATTGCATGCATTCTCTGCCACAGGGCTCATTCACTACCAAATGCCGAGGTTCTGATTGAGATGCTAGCTAGTACATGTTACCAGGATACCTGATAATGGGAGCACTCTTATCGTTCCAAGATGCACGCTCCTCCACACCATGATCTAGAATGTTCTTCAGTTTTCCTTTTTTCTGATATCGATTGCGCTTACAGTTTTCAAGAGTACGATGACAAAAGCTCGGGTCTTTCGGATCGTGATGTCGTTAAGTAGTCCCAAAATGGACATTTTCCTTTATGTACAAGAGAACAGTGACATGCTCAGAAGGTCATCGAGGGCATAGATGTTAGGTCGAAAAAGTCTTTCACCAGTTGTAACACATGAACAAAGGGGACCAAAACGTTCTCTCAAGTTATGCCGAAGAATGATCAGAAGCTGCGAGAAACTTCTTCCTGTTTTCTTTGGGGAAAATCCGTTCCTGCCTGGTTCAGAACGAAGTGTGGCAGAGAGTTCATTCCAGATTGCCGGTAGAGCAGTAGCCCACAACATCCCCAGCAGAGTTCATCAGAAGCTTATCTACTCTGATGCCAGCTATCTCAGTCGACTTTTCATTTAAATTCTCTCTCAGCAGAAACCAGTTTATTTCAGTGATCCTCACGAATTGATTCCGTATTGATTGATCGTGGTTTCTTCCTATTCCTATCATACTTCCTACATCTATACATCCATCACTGCCTGCACATAATGATGAGGCGCATACCAGCTGATGACATCGTACCCCTTGACGCCTTCTCTCTATGCGGCTCCCGGATATCCATATCGCTTTCAACAATACAAGAAGAATGTTCTTTTGATTACTTTTCATCGCAATCATCCTTTGGGACTGTTTCTTCCTTTGACAGTGCCATGATCAGTGCCGAATCTCTATGCTCTGGCTGTCGCTTTGACAGCGTGGCGACCAAGAATAAGACCAGCAAGCTGATGCCACCATCACATCCGAGGCAGCCTCTGAAACGCCCTACCGAAATCATCTTTGAAGGATTGGACGAGGTGGAAAACAGCCCATCCAATACCCCCATCCACAACAACCTCATGAGGAATGCTAGACGGCCAAAGCGAAGTTCCTTTGGGTCTAGGTCGTCCAGTGATGGATCTTGCTCTACCACTGGAGACGGAGCAGAATACACACAGCCACTGAACGATGACGATGATGGCGAACGCGACTCTTCCTGCCATAACAGACGATTCAGCTCACTGACAATGGACGATTTTGATTACATGCGACCTTTGAATGATGAAGATCGCGAGGTTGAATACTCGCGACCACTGAACGATGGTCCATATCATCCTTACAGTAATATTCGGTACGGTGATGGCGGTGAGGAAAAAGTGGAGGAAGATGGAACCATCCATCGCTTCTCAGATTCAGATCTGATTCGACATTTTGATGATATGCGACTGTTAAGTTCACCAATGGCATCTCCTGAGTCATCCTCGTCATCGAAATCAAGATCCTATGCAATGCAAACTGCCATGAGGGAGGCCATGTTATCAAATCGAGATAATACTCTACGATCATTGGATGACTAGTCCGTCTCTGAGATCATATCAAATTGAATCGAATGAGATTCATTCTAGCCACACACCTCCACACGACATTGCTACTATACCAGTAAGAACTGAGCTCACGATGATGAATCATGACAGCGAACGATCGCTCATGATGGTAGATCGATTATGCTATCGAATTTTAAGGCAACAATTTTGATTAGTCTTGGAATACGATATATTCTACTTCCGCTTGGAGGAATCAATCTGAGCACCTCTATTAGCAAACTGCTTTTGGTTGAGCACCTTTGAACTACGCCGAATGACTCGGAAGTACGAATTGATTGTCAATGCTAAATTTTACAATAAGCTACGAAATTTACGCAGTCACTTTCTTTTTGCAAATCAAAATAGGTCCATCAATAATCAAGATGGTATCGAATTGGTACTGTACCGGGACCAGTGCTAGTACCAGTGCTAGTACCAGTACAAGCTTAGACTGGCTCATGCGCTTCTCCGTCCAAGGAGGAAAACGCCACAAAATTGGGTGTCAATCTTGCAATCAAATCTTTTCGATGTCATTGCTCTTGGCCGCGAGAAAGATCCATCTGTAAGTAGATTCAGTAAACTTGAATTTGAATCTTTGCTGCCAGCAGCGGCAGCCCAATCGTATCGCCTAAAGTGCGAACCCCTTATTGGAGTTGTCACATACAAAATGAAGCGGCAACGACTAAGACAGGAATCACGATTGCACCCCCATGTTCGCAACGTGTCAAGTGGGTGTCAGCAAATGTTCGCAGATTTCTTAGCTTTTGTAGTCTCCTATTTTATAAAATATATGAATGAAACACATTTTGGCAGAGCGTAATATACCAATTTGAAACTGCAAAATAATAGTCCTATCCTATAGTAAATGTATGCATTTTCAATTTAGGAGGTAAAAACACCGTGATAGAATCACATCACACATCAATCATTCGTTCGTTGCGTTCGCGTGTATCAAAGTTGACCGACTGACTCGACTACAAGGGACATCCAACTGTAGCCTACTTACTGTACATGGTACCGGTACCATAGTCTCTACATTCGACATAGTCAATGAAAAAAGTAATAGGTAATTGATTGTAATAGTAGTTGCCCAAGTTTACAAAAAACCATACTACACGAAGATCTCATTGCTACACGAAAATGATAGTACGAGAACTCACTCACTCCTACTATGGGATGAAAGGAGTAGCATTAACAGACATGGAAGTCTCACTAGAAGCTGAGCACAAAGCTACCGAAGGGCAATGAAGCCAAACCAAACACAAAGTTACCAAAGGCCAATAGTGCCATGCTGAAGCTGGACACAAATCTACGATGGAAGGCCAAAATTACGTGCCAAGGCTAATACCACATAGCCACCGCCGCCGAGGCCAGTATCACGTGCCAAGGCTAATGTCACGGCGAAGTTGAGCACAAAGAAGCTGCAAACTTCACTGCTGACTGAAGGCTAATGCCGCCTCCCTGCGAACCGAACCTACGCAAGTTCATATTTCGCTTTACAACTTCTGTACCGTACCGTACACGTGGACAGAGTGCAATTGCAATGTAAAAACGAGAATGAGCCTTCTGGTTGGTCGTAGATAGCAATACCTATTTTAATACTTTCAACTTGAGCGGTTCCACAAGAAACTTGCGAATTTCAAGCACGTGCGAAACTACAGAAGGCCGTCAAAGTAACGGTCGGGTCTATGTCAACCACCCAATTTTATTCAAACCGGAAGCGATCCCGCGAAATTGGATACGAATCCAACTCCAGCAGCGCATTGTTAGTAATCGAAACTCGCCAAACCGTGTTGAAGACCATGTGCTACGGGTTTCAACGCGTGGAAGTCACGATTGGGAATCTCAACTTGAAGCACACTCCAATGATCCCGAATCTCATTGTGCGATTTGAGATTGTTCTTTGATTGATCAGACGACGCGCGATGCCAATTCATCCTAAAGTTTTTCCGGTAGACTTGTGGTAGAAATACACGTATTCTTCAACGCGGCCAAAGCGACAGAATCCAGATGTCCCACGGAGATTCGTGGGAACGTCAGTCATTTTCATCACAGTCAACGGCTTCTCACTTTTCTTCGAAACACGGAATCGAAAGCAGGGCAAGACTCCAAACACAGGAAGCATAAAACGCCAATCGTGAAACAAATAGTCTCACAATATCTCACTCGACGCCCCTGTAAGCAATCAAAATATAATGCCACCCTCTGCTTGCCGACGACCAGCATCCTACAATATCTCCAGGATGCCTCCACGATCACAATCATTACCTGTTGTTTCCAGAAGCATTCCAATTGCCAGGAATGGCAAATCGTTGCAAGAGGATGCCATGGAAGCGGTAGACGCCCGAAGGGCTGACATTCAAGACTATTTGTTCTACAATAGAATCATGAGTGGCCTCAAAGCAAAGCAATCGAAATCACGGTGTTTGGATTTGAGGTATCAGAACCAAATGCTAATGGAACACATTCGAGACACGCGCTATTCGGATGTTGACAGTTTGTCGGGCGGGGAGAGTTTCTCTTCCGATGACGAATTGACACGAAATACATTGATGGGAGCTATTGATTTGGCACAAGCTGACGAAGACGATGAGATGATGTTTGAAATGGACATTTGAAGAACTCAAGAAAATCTTTAACTGTGATCACGCTTCAATCCTGCATCATCACAGTATCCATGCTACCGAGTTTCAGACACAATGAAAACTCATCAATAGAATCATAGATTCCCTGGTGCTAGACTATATCCGCGATGAAATCAAAACCAGGAATCAACCAACAATAGAAGAAGGAACAACAATGCTACATCATTCACAATCATACGTATTGATAATTGATAATATATTATAGAAACCAAGCTAGAAAGCAAACATCATCTTTTGTCGCTATCATTAGCTAGCAGTATTATAGAATCTAGCAATACCATTTATGAACAAGCAAGGTACCAATACCAATGCCATGACCCATTACCACGGATCACATATTTCGCCTCTCCTCACAGTACGGTACCCCTGTTCAATTGGAAAAATCAGACGGTGTCCTGTGGGTTGTTGTCACACGCGGACGTCAGACGAGATTCGCCTCAACTTGTCATTGCTCTGATTGGTCATTCATTGGTGCGAATTCATTCCTGTTATTAGTGCAGTCACGATTTGAATTTCAAACTGACACCATGTCCGAGGGTGTCAAAAATCAATGGTCCGCAGAACATGACGTCAAAGACACACATCTGCTTCAGCGGAGTGACGTCCGACAGCAATCAATGGAACGTCAATACTGTACCTGGCACAGTAGGTAGGTGGCAGGCGGCAGGCAGGGTTAGGAATAAAAACCAATGAATAACACAAGTTTGACAACAGAATCACTCACAATACGTTTTGTAAAAATAATAACAGAAATAAACAAGAGGCTACCCTAGAAAGCAACATCTTTTTAGCAAATAGATTATGAAGATGGTTGTTATCGCTGCGGCTGGCTGGCAGCAGTATGGCAGAAGTGGGTTACGAATGCCATGACCCGTCAATGATCACCCTTGCGGCACTCTTGTTCAGTCGAAAATCAGACGGCTTCTGTTTGGTTGTCACACGGCAAGGATAAAGGGGTCATGCATGTGACGGTTGGTACCAGGTACTCAGCTTGATAGAATTCAATCCGATGTGTCACGATTCGATCTATGTACCGTACGACTATCTCGATCCAGCCCGCATGTCCAACAACCGAGAACCACTCATTTTCGTCGAACGCGCGTTGAGTGAGTGGTATAAAATGGATGGCTCGAACGACTTGGATGACGTCCAATGAGCGATAAGGATGTCAAATGGAAGGTGACGCGTGTCAAGTCAAATTCAAAGCGAAACTGGTTTTGTTCTTTTGAGAAAGGCTTTAGGACTATTCGAATAATAGCATTAAGTAAAGAAAGAGAATTCAAACAAGCGTTTGTCGTATGGAATGTACGCTTGATTTTGAATCTTGCTATATGTCCAGAAATTAAAGCATTCGCTTATAACAAATGCCGAAACTGCCGCTTGAAACGCCGAACAAAAAGGTCATTGTTCCGTAGTCACATTGGGAAGTCTAAAAATCGTACACACAAACTCCCTAGTAAACTTGGTGGTTCGGACTTTTGGAATTCTCTCAAAGGTACAAAAATTTCGGTTTCACGCGATTTATAAGTAAGCAAATAGATATAAAACACGATATGCAGGATTGTAATCGATCGTGGCCACAAATACCATGGTCCACGAATTTCCTTGTGGGCTGTTGCACAACGACCTTTTTCTCACTTGACGTGCCTTTTTCAGAGTTTTGTGTCCCCTCTTCACTTACGCACTTTTTATTTTTCTGATCCGACACCGGTACTGTACGATACGATACGATACGATACTATCCATCCATTCATTCACACACAATAAGATAATCTAGCTTGAATCGTCAATTGATTCAGTACAACTAAACAAACACAGAAGACAATGAATATGACACCTACACGAACCATCCCAATCAATCGCGATCCCCAAATCCTGCGGCGTGAAGCTCAAGAAGCTCAAATGGTTCGAATGGCAGAGGTTCAAGACCACATGTTTTACAACCGATTGGTCAATGGTATGAGGGAACGGCAAGCTCAATCCGCAAGTCTTCCAACGAATTCTAAGATGGAAGGTGAACGTCAAGCCTCGTTCATGGAAAAGCTTCCCAGCACTCCTAGTCTTTCCGGAGTTCCAGTCTCGGTCTTGATGTCTCCAGACCGATCAAGACGGTCGTTTCACTATGAATCACATCGCCACCAGTCTACTGCTTCTACAGTGTCTACTTCACCCTCGAATTCGGTCCTATCCTCATCGCCACGATATGCAATGCCAATGCAAGGTCACCTGGAACGAGCCGACCTGTGCAACGTTCTGACTCAATCCATTCAGATCCTCGACGAAGAGAATGGTTGTGGTGGCGGTGCTGAAGAGGATGAACTCATGTTCGAAATGGATTTTTGAATTACTTTTTGAATGCTTTGCACTACTTTTCAGATGCAAAAGCATTACCAATGCTAATCAATCGATACTTACCTAATTTAGAATACAATTTTGAATCCAATGAATCTGTTTTGTTCACTAGGCTTCTACCGGTATGCTACCTATTGCTACTACTTGCTGAACTTATCATGCTTACCGGTAGTTACAAAAAAAGGTTATCACTTGTTGCATGTTTGCAAGCAATCTTGCTTTCTTTTCGAGAGCCACTACCCAACCATCCTCCTACCGGTACAGTACTGGTACTGTACTTCGAAGAAATTCTCCAAACACGAGCCGGTGGACAACATAGTCAGGACTCACTCGCTCACCAAAGTTCGTAATCCAAACGCGGAAGGTTCCTGCCAACCACAAATTTGATGGCCAGCAGGACGCCAATAGTACGTGAAGGGTCCCGCGCACCACAAATGCCGATGGTGACAGTACCACTTTTTTTCGGTCAACACATTTTCTCTAAGTAGGTTTCGAACTAGGAGATTTTATCCAATAAGGGAGTGATGCCTGGCGAACCACATTTTTTCTCCGATGCGGGTTCTCATGAACGCCAATGTCCCATTGATGATTCGAAATCATTCTTCATCTGTCACCTGGTTGATGTCAAAGATGCAACAAATTCAGGAAGTTTGCGTAGAAGTGTGCCATCTATCGATTTTCGAAATCATACAGTAAGGCACTATAAAAACAAGACGCCATCTATCCCTCACAAATACCCAACCAAGTGTTGCTTTGAGTTTTGCAGGATATTCCAAGGCATTTCATTTTCATCATCCATATAGTACATATTTAAAATTTATTGTACAGCATCATTCAAAAGATGAATACAATACGGTCATCGTCAGTGATGGAAGACCCTCCTTCCTTCTTGCGGGAACTACTTACAGAGCATCATCATCAACAACCGCTAGATCCTGCGGATCACCAAATCGCCCAGCAATTGTATCGAAGAATGAATAACGATGTTGCATTGCAAAAAGGGTGGAGTGCTGACCAGCATGATCATTACAGTGGTGCACACCACCAACACCACCACCAATCCTCGTCTTCCTTGATAAGCCAAGTTCTGAGATCCATTCGGGATGACGGTGATTGCAATAGCAAGAATACTCCAAATCCATACAACGATGCTAGAAGAATACTCCTAATACAGCAGCAGAGGTTGAAAGCACCACCCACCGGCGATCATCCAAATCTACAATGCCAGCACGATGATGATGCAGGACTCGATGATTCTAATTTTTGTTTGGAGCCATCCTCCTTTAGCAGTGAAAGCTGGCAAAATATGCCAGAGAGATCACTCAACGACGAAGCGCAGGATCAACGAAGCATATACGACCATCTTGCAGAGCACCGTGAGAGAATGAACGTCTTTAGTACCCTCCAGGCGCTTCGAGGGGAAGCTAGCATGGCGAACAAGTCGGCGTGGGACGCTGATGCTTTCGACCGCTGTGTAATACCGGAAGAACAAGACCATGATGCGGACGATCTCATTTTTGAAATCGAGCTGTAAATTTCTAAAAGAGAAAATGTTAAAAAGTACAAACAGATGTATGATACATGTACTACTTGATTGTATTTGTCTGGGAACATTGTAGATCAAGGTATAGATTATTGGTCTGGTGTGAACTGCTTCCAGCTTGAACAACATCATCATTGGCCAACTGACTGATTGCATCAATGAAGAATCTCAAGAACACCTAGACCGCCAAAAGGTATATATTTCGTGCTCTTTTTGACTGTCCTGCGGGGTTTCGTCCTTCTCATACAGTGATGGCATGGTATCAATTGTCCATTCAAAGCCTCGTAGTTTGGCGCTATCCAAAATATCTTCAAATTTGGCTTGGGTGGACGCTTCCATTACGTATATCACCTTGGGAGTGGAAGGTGACTTGGCTGGTGTGATGCCATGGGCAGTGTCATCGTCCTTGCCAGTTACTTCTGTATCGAGCAAAAAGTCAATCGTCTCCCAAAAGGGTTCCACACTTTGCGGTATATAGGTACAGTCTGCAGCAAGGATGACATCAAACTGACCATACTTCTTGCGAAATTGTGCCAAGGGACTTTGGCCATTGCTCTGTCCTCGATGACCCCAAATGAGCTGATGACATTCGATGGCACCAGGATGACCATCACCACCGATTGTATCTTGCTGCCTTCGATCATTCTGATTGGCATTGAATTTTAAGTAATCATTCAAGACGAGTGAATCACCATCGGTCAGAACACTCGTCTTGGAATCCAAATGATGACTGGTAATCCCAGCTAGACCCAGACCAGATCCCAATTCCATGACAGTCTTGCCTCGTATCAGATATGGGTGCCGAGCCATGAATCTTGCAAGAATTTCGGATCCTAGCCATACGGCCAATCCCGTGGATTGGGTATAATCGGAAAACCCTTTGAGCGTGACTTCAATATTCTTCTTCTCTGCAGCGGCTACCACTACTGCTGATCTTGTTGATTCATCACAGCCGCCGGCTTCTGCCACAGGAAAAGAGAAATGCATAGTTTCTTCTTCCTCTTCTTCTTGTATGTTTCCAAATAGGTTTATACCGGAAGCATAAATCACGTCCTCTTCGTCTTGGTTATTGCCATCATCAGCACTTGTTCTTCCTTCTTTGGCAGCAGCAGCAACAGTGTCGTGAATATGGAATTCTCTCCATCCTTGTTGGAATTCTGTCATGATAACTCTTAACTTTTAACTTGGAACGTATTGTTTTGAAAGGTAAACTGAAGATGTTATTCTATGGTTTTGAGAAAGCAAAGAGTCACTATTACAAATGAAGCTTTCCAAGCTTATAAAAAACATCCATTCTGCTTTATTGCGTTCATAGTGATGTACGCACATTTGGGGATTTGTGCAATGAGTTGGCATGCGCGGGATGACGGAGGATGACGACGCAATGAGAAAATGACTGATGATTAGAATAACGTCCATGCTTCGTCCGCCACTGTGACGCATCTTCGAACTTTGATTTATTCACATGAATCGGTACGTATATTATATTATTCGTCTCCGTTATCGTTGACATTTACTGGGAACAACGAAGGTCTGTTCAATGGGGTAAACTTTGGAGAAACATGGAAGCCCTCACCAGAACCCATGTGTCCAGAAAACGGGCTGGCAACACCGCTATTTCCACGTTCATAACTAATAGATGAGAAGCGGTTCAATGATTTGGACGGTTTGCTTTCTTTTTCGGCTCCCTGGGCCATTGGTTCCTTTCCCTTTGATGCTCCGCCATAGCTCTCCGAGACAAAGTCCATCTGGTGATTCTTGTACCCTGTGACAGCCTTGATCATGTCATTCGAAATTTTCTGCTGATGAATCTCTTGCGCAAGTCTAGGAGAACCACAGAAAGCCAAGAGTGAATAAGACCGCTTGTGAGCATCAATCATTCGCAACGTGTGATCTTCGATCCAGCGACCAATGTCAAGACGGCCGATGGATAGTTCGATTCCAGAAGCAGTAGTTTTCATTTCCTCTTGCAATTGTGCACAGGCGACGGGATCGGCATCGGTCACACAGATCTTGACGCGGCATACTTCCTTGGCATTCTCGGCACCCCAAGCCTTGACGAGCGCATTGTAATGAGACGCAATGTCAGGCAGGATCTTAGATGCTTGAGATGCCGAACGGGTGGTCCAAACCAGCTCCAAGCAGTTTACGCTACTTCCAGAGCCATGGTTGCGAATATGCTTTTTCCAACTCTGGTGAAATGGGTGGACGGCACGGGTCCACAAACGAACGACCATGTAGCCAAGGAATACAGAAGCGAGGATGACCTCTTCAGGGGAAAGCTTTGATCTCTGCTCCTCGTATACTCTATACCAATACCAGTCGGCAAATGGAGCAATGAGGGAGATTACAAGATCCAAATAGTTCACCATAGACGTCGAATCCCAAACGAAAAGAGAAACGGTAGCGAAAATGCATTGGAAGAGAACTGTTAGGATCTCTAGCGCAAGGTACATCTTGGGTGTTAGATCGACTTTGGTGGTGTTCCAAGAGATTGTCAAACCCAAAACGACAACTCCCAAGACTGGAGCAATGCACAGCACGACAGTGCCATAGATGAAACGGGTGGCTTCGCTTGCTCCCTTTTTCAGTTCACTCATGTTCTTGCGAATATCTCTCATACTTGTCAGCTGGTTATGTTTCGCAAGCTTGTTCTGGATGCCAACCCTGAGCACACTTTTACGGGAAATACCATCTTCTTGCTCTTCGTCTTCGTCAGCGGGACTATGGCACATGGTGATTACCTTTTTGGCAATCGATCCCTTTCTCCTTTCCATCTGCAACTGGACTTGGTGAATGCGCTGTTCGCGATAGTCAAGTTCCTCCAGATAAGCGATGGGATCCAATGCTAGCATGTTGCGGATATGTTCCTTGTACAGACTCAAGACCGGGACAATACCTAAGGGTAAGAAGAAGTGTAAGGACTGGAACAAAATATCATGCCAGGCGGTCGTCAATCAATGTGACTTACCAGTGCCAGATCCGAGCGACAAGACATGCGTATAGTCATCTGTCGAGGCAAGACTGGTTCCGTATGGTCCCTTGACTTCTACAAACAAGCGTGCATGAGGGTCATGGATACCTTCTTCATCGATCAAAAGATCCCACAATTGACTGGTCCAAGAGCTTGCGCCGTATACTTCAATATAGAATTCAAGCTCATCAGACTCTGGTCCAGAAGCAATGGAGAATGGATGCCAATGCATTTCAATGCCCTTGATTCGAAGCAATGCGGACTGTCCAGCTTTGAACTGGAAGAGCGTAGGACGCTTGAGCTTCAAAATAATCATGCGAGATCCATTCGTGCCCTCCACAACCGCCGAACTTGTCATCTCGGCATAATATCGGTGATTCAAGTACATGGCGGCTCGGTCACAAAAGTAGAACAATACTGACGCCGAGAACCATTTGAAAGTTTGGCTTCGCTCCCCTCCTTCACGTGCTTTCACATCCAAGGTGTGAGCAATGGTCACAAAGTACATGACGAAGACCGCATGATGAACGGCATAAAATATTTGGTAGGGAATGGAATGGCGAAAGTAGGATGTAAAACCAACCAACAACAAGAATGCCAAGATGCAGTATCCAGTGATCATGATTTCTTCTGTAAATTTCTCGCAGAAGGCTTCTTCTCCGTCCGAGCATAGCAAACCGAAAAACGTAAAGAAAAATATGACAGCCCAGAATACAATAAATATCATGGTGTATCCAAGATGTATATGCATACGAAGAGTCCGGTTAAGTGGCAAGATGCTGTTGAGAGACGAGTCGCATAGACTGGCTATGGAAAACCGGGCCATGGTCAGAGGCAGTAGGGCCATTTGAAAGAGAATGGCATGCATGGATCCAAACTCTAGAGGTGGAGCGACGATCTTCCACCAGTACCGATTGGCGGCCTCGGGGACGTTCGCGAGCTGAGCATCCAGTTTGCGAAGTGCAAAGTGAGCTGTATATAGGAAGTAAAACAAAATAATCAGTTAATTTTATCATCGCAGCATCACGCAGATGATTGCTATAAGCTGTATGCATGTCATACACTTACCCCAAATGACCAAAGTGCAGACAAAATGGACAAGGAAAAATACCAATAGCTTGCGTTCGGCATACAAGTACGTGGCACTTCGAAGAAAGGCAGATGGGTTCAGGAGAATACGAGCTTTCTGGAAAAGTTCCTTGTTGCCATCGCTATTCATTGATTTGAAACAGGAGTCCATTAATATCAACGTCAAATGAATGAATGAATCGCAGTTCTTTCAATTTGCGATGAATGAACGCGCATTCCCATGCATATTTGAGTAGGAATACAGCATACAGTATACAGTACGTGTACAGTATACACCAAAAAACGCTCAGAAAAACGAGTATAATAAAAGAACAATTAACAGCTTTTCGAGAACCGGTAGAGAAGACAAGTTATATCCACTCTCGAAAAGCTGTTTATTGATCTTTAGTCGTGTTTTTTACTTTCAGCAGTCGTCTAATCGGAAGCAAGACTAGATTTATTGTTGTCAAGTATGCTTCATCACTGCTAGCAGCTGCTTTCCTACCGATCATAAATCAATGGAAAGTTGATCCACTAATTTCAATTAGACACGGATGATAAGATTCCTTGCTTTGAGATTTATGCTTGATGCGAAGAACGGAACGTTGATTTTTTGACCAAAAAGACGACTAAAAAAAGTTAATGCCTCGCAAAATAAGCAGCCATCGATCATGCATATGGTATACGGTACGGTAGCGCTGAAATAAAAAATGCAAGCAGCATTACAGTATATGACCGAGCTTTTGGCGAAGGTTGATGAGAACGCCCTCCTCTTGAAAATGACGCACTCGAGAGCGTCCGGAGGCAAATAGTCAAAATGAGCTACGAGCAGTTCCTGACTTCATCTACTGACCTCACATGACCACAAAATGCCATTCCCACAGTAATTCCGTGGCACTCACTATAGCCATTTATCCTTATCCACTTGCTCCAAAAGGAAGAATAACCTGGGCCAATAAAGAGGCTCGCGTCCTCCAGAATTGGAATTTGTCGACGATTTATTGGGCAGCTGACAAGCTTATATATAGTGATGATGAGGAAGTGGGAAAGCATGAAGCAGCTGCTGCTCCTCTGAATATACATACATGTCCGAAGATCTTTGAATAAAACGTTAGACCTCGGTTGGAATACGAAGTATATGCACCACATTGAGCATATGTAATACCATACCGTGTATTACTTTGACTGAAAAAACACCAAAAATATTATGGTTCCCCAACGCTGGCTCAAGAGATTCATCAACAGAAGATTTCCAACGACATGATCACTGCCATATTACTATATCCTGGATACAACAAACGACACCAAATGGAGAGTTCGTCTCTGAAATCAGTTACGGCGCGCGTTATAATATCCATCCTCGAAACCACCGAAATAAAAGTATATAATACTATACGAGTATGACAAATGAAATGGCTGCTGCAGCTGAGACTCTTCCAGACACGGAAGAATCGGTATTGGCGGCATTATGGGCCATAATGCTCGGAATAAAATAATAAGTTAGTCGACATCAATGAAATATTGCAGCATAGGTTCGATTGATTCATTCATTCGAGCGAGTGGACGAGTACCGGTACGGACAGACACAGATGAAACGGTAGACGATGACGAAAGAGTATGCGCGGCGTGTGTGTGCGTATTTTGGCGATTTCGCTAAAATTCGATACGAATTCCGAAAGTAAAGATGATGCTTCATCTCTCGTGCAGGCACCACCACCAGGACGAATAATCCCATCTCTCTTACTTGAGAGCAACAACGTTACGGAAAGAAGGTCCATGAGACCGATTATGCCATACTATCAACCACAAAGACCGCGAATTGTGCGGCAGTATTCCGGAGAATCATCGGAACGAACAAATCATTTGCTGACGAAGCATCGTCATCCGCCAGGACCAGCAGCATCAGATTGTGACAACAACAGCACCGATGATGATATTTTCTCAGGTCGGCATATCAAGCAAACAGGAACAATGGGGTCGAAACGATCAAAGTCTACACCTTTGACTGTAGAGGAAAGTCTGTCAGGAGAATATCAAGAACAGTTTGGAGTTCAGCAGCCATCCATGAGGAGCTACGACGATCGCGATCATGGCGCCCGGAGCTACGACCAAGACGCGATAGGAGCTCACCGAGGAGGGGCGAGTCGCGGAGGCGGCAGCTACCAATCGTTTCAGCAAGGAGACTATAGTTATAGCGGATCGTATCTGGACGGAGATCAACCACCTGAGGAACAGTATTACCAGGATCAGTATCTTTCGGAACATGGATCGCAATGCTACACAGATGATGGTGAACCCTACTATGGCGAAGATCAAGGGCAGTTTGAGCAACATGAACAATATTATGGTGGCAAGAATGGCTACAACGACCAGAAACAATCACCTCCGTACGAAGCAGGCTACCATCAAGGCCACCCTGATGGTTATCCTCATCAATACGATGACGAGCGATACCCAGAAGAATATGATGGTTACCAGCATGGACATCCTGAAGCCTATGACGAATATCAAATTGGTCATCCAGACGACTACAATCCAGAGTATCGTGAAGCAAAGTCACAAGACTACAGAGGACATCGACAAGCAGATCATTACGACGAATACGACGATGGATATGACCGAGGCCATGGGCAACAACGTCGTGATTGGCCCCAACCAGAGGAAGAATTCAGTCACTTTGATGATCAAGAACAGTCATACGTTTCTTATGGTCAGAATAATAAACGATATTCATCCTATGAAGCTCGTCAGAATGCTGAAGGCCACTGGGAGGAAGCATCTGAAATCGATGGTGGTGGTACCATTTCATCAAAAACATTGAATACCAATCTCGAGGGCATGAAATATATCCCACCATACGACAACAATACCTATTACGGAGGCGAGGAGAGTGCTTTTGATTACTCAGAAGGCCCGGAACTGGCAAGAAGCGAACCCCCTGAAATCCCATTCCATGGAGCTTCGACCCTCGAATCGCCACTACATGACGATGAAGGGTCGCAAGGAAGTGGGTCCGTTTGGGATGGCACTGACCTTCGAAATAGATCGTTGGTGGATAATCCTGTCAGCCCACTGAGTCAAACACAGTTCACCATTGGCAATCGAACGGAATATTCGGACGAATCTCGAAGCACTCGTAGGCCTGTGAGCAGGTTTATTCAGAAAACAAAGAAAAATGTCGGATGTGCTGGTGTCACATACGGCGATGGAGAGTTCCAAGTGAGAGCCAAACGGGGCAAACGAGGAGGAGGAGGCAGTCGATCCAAAAGTAAGCGAGGCGAAAGTGCCACAATCTTGGACATTATGTTCAATGTCGGACACGATTTGATCGTAGGCACATCAAAGGACAGGGGAGGACGACGCCGTAAGCGAGATCCCGCAGGCAAGATTGTGGATGGATTTGTAAGTTTTCGCATTTGTCTGCTTGCTGACTTGATTGGTTCAAGAAGTTTGCTCACATGCTTTGTATTTTGATATTGCAGAAAGAGATGTTTAATTGTGGTGTAGATAACGACGTGGATGATGACGATGATGACGATTATGGCTCCTACCACTCCTAATCAAGATCAGAAAGAGCTGTATTGTACGAGCTCTATTATATATGTACAATCGTAATGGCAAGTGATAGGTACTAGTACGATGATAAGATACGAAAACCAGCATAACAGCATAATTTATAGTTACAACGTCTATATAAATCTCAAAACGTGATCTGGCTTGGATTCAAGGTTCAAGCTTTCTTTCGCTCGCGTGTGTGGGGCACACCGTCACCGGAACCCCTCTTGCGTGCTACGAGACGGTCGTTAGAGGAAGTACTAGTATCCACCGCTATGGGGATGGGAAAAACTGCGCTTGCGATCTCCCTCAAAGCATGACTATCTTCACTGCCCCTGGAATCAATGATTCTGTCTTTTATCACAACGGCAGGGGCGGCAGTCAAGGCTTCTTGGCACACGGTTCCCGAGAGACAAGCTGGTATATATGCAGCGCGATGGGCATCAACCAAGTATCGACGATGTTCTTCCCGTCGTTCAATAGTCATTTCGTCCAAAGTTTCCTTCCCGTCCAAGAGGTTTGTTCGAAGAAGAGCAGTATTCATAAAAGAGGGTTTGTATCGCTTCTTGACATTCCATTGGAATGAGAGAGTAGTCGGAATTGACAGAGCTGAAATAAAGCTGCAGCCATATGCCGTCTTTAGCACCATCTGCAGGGAAAGAAGAAGTTGTCCAACGATCAATAGACTGATGATCATATCAAACACGAAAATCCACCTCATCCCACCATCATCGTATCTTTGACGATAGACAAAAATGGAATTTCGGCGCAGCAACGGCTCCAAGAGGGCAAAGTAAGCTAGTGACGCAGGTGCAACAAGCGGCGAAGCTGGGCTTAGCGCAACGCAACACATGAGAACCACCCCAGAGTCGATAAAAAGCCGATACGGTGTGGGACCACCTGGGCCGCCACCAATTGTTAGCCGTGAGCAACAATTGCATCCAAGACAGGCAAACATAAATGTGTTGAATTGGAGCAAAAAATTGATTGGCAGAATTATCGTGAATCGATAAATGATCCAATTGATCCATGTAGCCGCAATCGTAGTTGGCGTTGTACCCGCAATGGCAAGTAACATCTTTCGTAGCCCTCCCTGCAAACTGTCGTCCTTGTAGTAGATGGCTCCAAGAACCCAGTATGCCAACATTGGACCAGCAAACGCTGTAAATAGCATGAACCACCAGAAATATTGGTGAGCGCATCGTTCTGCTTGCGCCAGCGAAGTTGCGTTTGATCCAAAGTAAGCAACTAGCTGTCATGATGATGGTTTTTAGTGCTCAATGATTGTGGCCAAGGTTGTAAAAAGAGAAGAACGAGACTTACCTTGAATACTTGTGGACAGAGCATAAAAAATAATGACCATATGATTGATGTCGTAAGACCTGAAAGAAGATCTGGTAGGCTGACACCGGTTGTGCTCTTTATCTTGTCGTGCTGTGGAAAAAGATAAGCAATAGTATCAGGGTCCAGTCGATTTGCCGCGCGAGTCAATGGAATCGTGTAGAAAATGCACATGAGCACTAGAAATCCGAACACCCTGTTTTGCAAGGCAAACTTTGAGCATGTATCGAAATGCAAAAAGAGTCCAGTGAAAACAATCGCACTTACATTGACCATCGGAATCCTTTCTGGAAGGCATTGACGGTGACGGTAACTGGTCGACAGAAGAATCGGAACGGTAGTAGACGTAGCGCCCCTGCATCTGCAAGAGGAGCCACCGGAATATCGTTGAGTTCGACTCCAGAGGATGACAGTGATTGTCTGGCGGCTGCCGCTGCTCGTCTCGACGTAAATGTGACAATCACATAGGGGTCTTCGTGATCCCAATTCTTCCAGCATCGAAAAAACAGTCCTTTCCAAGAAGCTGGGCTTTTGTATGTTCGTAGCAGTTCCATGACATGGAAACTAAATTGATCAAACATTTGTTGAAATGGAATTCGGTTCACCAAGTTCAACACCCATCGCAATCCTTTCTTTGATCGCTGCCGTCTCGTGCTGGTGGGAGATATTGTTCGATTTGCTGCCGATCCAGCAGCAACCATTTCGACCGTGCCAATAGCATCATCCTCTTCCTCATCTCCCTCGAATATTCGCCCTCTGGAGAGGCAACGAGCAGCGAAACTTCTCTTCCGAGCAATGACGCCATTTCCGCTCATCGATGAGTTTCTGTGCCCATCTGACAAGTAGTTATCACTCGATGGACGGAGCAGAGATAATCCTTCCCCATCCCCAATATCATCTTCTCGAAATAATAAATCGTCGCCATCATCCAAGAGTGTTGGTTGGAACATGAAGTCTTTTTGAATCCGTTGCAATTCTTCTTTTGCATCGGCAAGTATTAAGATCTGCTGTTCATGTAGCTGCTTCAACCTAGTGAGATTCGCCCCTCGTACTTGACCTTCGAAGCAGCCGTATGGACAGCAAGGTGCTGCTGCCTGGGCTAATTCCCGGGAGTACACAGCAAGTTGCTCGGGACCCAGTTTTGTCTGCGCTGTTTCAATCCAGTCATCATCGAGTAGATACGTTCCAAAGACCTCCTCCATATACAGATTAGGGCTTTTCTTGTCGTCCGCACTTTCCGAAGTTTCCGTCATGATTGCAGAACCTTGCATGTCACTATGAACTTCACTGCCGAGTAAATCCTCATCCACTAAATATCCGAGGTTTTTCATTTGCTTCCTGATAAATAGCAGCCGGCGGAGCTTCTTCAGGGTGTCATACCAGACCATCCAGACTGGACCAACCTCCTTTGCCGTCGGCACCACCGTAACGGCACAAATGGGACTGGAGTAGCCTGGTTCATGCGGTAGTTCTCCTTCCAACTGATGTATAATGCTGTTGAGCAAGAGCTGTTGGGGGTAGGGAAGATCCGAATTTGACTCTTCCTCTTTGAGATGGAAAGGACTAATGTCACCATCATTCGGCGCGAACCTTGTTACCTTTGGCAGGGGCCCAATCAGAACACTGTACGGTTCAATGTTTGGAGGCGTATCTGGTTGTTCTGGATGCGGAATCCATGCTTCGCGATCTTTCAATTGCAAATGATCATTGTCAATATGTCTCGATTCTTCATCTTCGTCAAACGAGTCGCCATTGTACTGAAGATTGGAAAACCCTCGGTACCATTCCGACTCGGCCATGGGAATTTGGCTGATGCTCATCCTGCGTCGATCAAAGTTCCGCTTTTCGGTAGTTACTGATTCTTCATCAGTGGAGCCGCCACTAAAGTTCTTTGATTTCGAGGGAGTAGTATTTGATTGAAATGCTTTCGGCGTCGGCAAGGCCGCAACCGAAGTATCTCGTACCCACTTGCGTTGTTCCAAATACCATATTCGCCGTAAGGAAACCATTTCCGTCCATTCTTTCGTGAGCAAATAAAAGGAGTAAATTGTAACGAGCCAAACAACCAAGACTGCGGCACGTAATCGAAAGACAATGGCGTCATCGGGTACCTGGTCAGACAAGTCTAGTGTTGCATTCACAGTGGTTTTAGAGATCTGTTCTTGGTGAAAGCGGTGCTGAGATTGCTCTCGCCGAAAGAAGTAAAGATTTGGCACGTTGCCCATTGTGGTCCGTCGATAGAAGTTTCGTTGTTGCTCATGTTGCAATCGATTTTGTTCTTTCTCCAAGAACCAGGTGGAATTATTGCACGAGAGCATATTGGTGGTATAGTCTCGAGTGCAGTCGATGAGATTATTCAATGATGACCACGATGCGTTTCCTTCTTCTATGGCACTGGCATGCGAAAAGGATGGAACCTCCAACATACCCGGGACCAAATGTCTCGGTTGCGGCGTTGTAATGTACAGTGGCATTAGTACAAATATGCATAATACCGTGGCCAATGTGGAAACCTTTCGACCCAATCGATGAAATCGTATCAAGACAATGCAATCCAATGTGACATATAACAGTGATCCCTCTACTCCACCCTTCCTCGTCCCCGTTCCAGGAACTCCATGCAGAAGTGTAGCTTCTGATAGTCCCATCACCCACCTGACCCAATTTCCGCCGCATCGATGTTGAGCATGCAGGGGATCATTTCGTTCGGCCCATCTATTAGAAATAGTTTCGGGTGGTCGAGCGGTACATCGCGGAGCAATCTTGGGGTTTTGAGTCAGCAAGGCGTATTGAAAGGCCAGTATGCACAGTAATAAAACGCCAGTTCCGCCCAGCAGAGTCACCAAGATGGCCGTCAACGTAGTTGCTGGCATTTTGAATGTTCCAAAAGTTTCTCTCAGAGAGCTCAGCTGTGTCAGCTGAAGGTCCGCTCAGCCCTATAAACTCTTCTTTGTTTCAATTATCTTTCTTGTTGACTTCAGAGATGAGGCGTTAGCATATCATTTTCCCTTCAGAGATGAGCTTCAGATAATGATTGACTTCGATGGTAAGAATTAGGAAGCTTTAGGAGACTGATAAATTGGCGTATTCAATGTCCTTTTCTCCTCTTTTCTCTTCAGGAATCTGCTGTATTGTAAAACCTGCAATGAATGCTGAAGTAGAAACTTTGGATGGCTTGAATACTCTTGTCGTGTCTTCTCTGTTGCAATGCGATGCTAGCTTCTCGTGTATTTTTTTAAAAACAGAATGAATCAATCTTATTTCCTAATGGTCGTACGAGGACAGACTCCAACGGTCGAAATTATAACCTGTGTGTGAGTCGAAGTGGTCCAATCACCGAATGGAGAGTGCGCGCGCCGCTGATGTGCGATGCGCGGGTATGAATTTGAAATTCGTCGTTTCAATTTCCCTCATAATCGTCAATCAATATATTGATCATCTCATTGAGCCTCATCATCTCACCATTCTCGCCACCCAGACGCCCAATCCTATGGAGTATCTGAAAATTCGGTACATAGGCTGAATATGGTCGTTGTGGGATGGACGTTATTGATATTGTTGTCGTTGTTGCACTGACATTAATTATGGCGATGGTTCCAATCTCTTTGGCATCCCTGCTGTCACTTATTATTGCCAATCTCGCCGCCATCAACAATAAGTTTGCAACCGAAATTGTCAATGACCTGAAACCGATTATACATTCTCCTTTGATGCAATCATCGCTTCATCATCTTGGCTGCTGTCGGTTCCACAGCCACCGTAATGTGTAGACAGCAAGCCACACTCGTTCAACAATACACCGCGCAGTCCCTATATTCTTCTGGTCCAGACACATCGCGACTGTATACCTATAGTCATATAAATCTTATAATCATTGTGTTCATTGAATGAGTTTTTGCGCCAATATTTAAAAACAGTTGGTGCAACAAAGGAATAATAAAATCACTATTAGATGAACGTGAGAAGCAGCATATAATATAGATACACCATTACTTGAGAATCATGAATCTATCGGCAGTTTTTATCTAGCTAAGTCGAAGCCTCTACATGTTCACCTTGAGGTGAGGAGGATGATTTTGGAAAGGATAAGCGCCAGGCGTCTTTTTCGTGTACTTCGTCCATTTCGTCACAGAAAGTTTGCAAATCTTCAAGGGTCACTTCCCCTGATCCATTGGTATCGGCAAATGAGTGAACGAATTTTGCAAGTGATAGCTCTCTGTTGTCGACCGACAATCCGACAATATCGGCAAGAGCTGCTTGAATGTCCTCAACAGAGACCAGGCCGTCCTTGTCCTTGTCCAGACTCTTCAAACGCATCTCAGCATTGTATTCGTTGTCAATAGTATCCAGGTCATACTTCCTTCCAATGAAATCTGTTAGGCCATCCCAAATCTTTCTCCATAAGTTCTTCGCGAAGTATCCCATCAAGTCAGCTTGGATGTTTACATAAGCACCTTTGGGGGGGAGAAGCATTGGGTGCTGCTTGTAATACTCAGTCCATTGTGGCGATTGACCATTCGTGAGATCAGAGATCTTTGTGGCAACGCGGTAGATTTTTTTGTGATCAATTGGCTTCCCGCGAACTTGGGTGACGACTGGCTTTCCGCTCGACCAGTCTTCCGCCATGCCATGGTCGTACTGCATCCATCCCGGTCTTGGGTCTCCAGCATGCGTGGCTGCTACTCCCTCGGCCAACAACCATCCAGGCATGGGAACAACAGCAATCACCTCGTCGCCCTTTACTTCTGCTTCCAGCGCTTCCAAAGAAAAGAAAGATCCCAACTCGTAGTCTTGTCCTCCACGAATATTGCCGCCCATTAAAACCACAGCGTCAATGTCGTGATGGCGTTGCCGACGTGACGAGTTCAGCGAAGATCTCAGCAACGAGCAAATGAAAATTCCCTAATGTGTCAATACGGAATGAATCATTGATTAGTAGACATATATTCCAGAAGCCATCTTGCATCTTTTGCATTGTTGCTCATTCCACTTACCATGGTACAAACTTTTCCACGGCTGTTCACGGACGATAGCGGCTCGAATGGTTCCGGGACACGTGCCAGCTCGGTGTTTCGTAGCGGTGCCAAAGCATCGTATGCTCTCTCGTTTTCTTCCGCTAGTACCGGTTCAGGTTCCCAATTGCTGGTCTTGACAAAAGATGCGTTAATCTTTGGTTTCTTTCCTTCGGCATTTCCATCGGGCCAGACAAGTTCCAGAATAGTGGCATACACCGAATCCTGGAGAGAAAGAAAAAAAAATACAGGTTGGAAGGAAAGCGCAAGAGCTGTCAGTCTATAATCCGAGAACATACGCATTACCAATAATCAATATACATGCCCCGCAATTCTTTCTTACCATGCCAGGCTTTAGCAATCGTGTTCCTTCCACAACTTCATCGACACGATGGTGATCATGGCCACTCAGTACTACTGGAAAGTCAAACTCGCGGCACGTCTTGTGATCATCGGGAACATAGGTGTGCTGCAATGGAACTATCGTGTCGACATTGTATTCCGGCCCATGTAGCTTTTCTTGCAGTCGTTTCAACGTCTTCCAGGGATCGTCGATGGTCGCACCACCAAAGGCTCCTGGCGCCTTGAAGTGAGAGTATAATCCAGGGTCATCTGAGAGCACAGCCACCAAGCCAATCTTGCGACTGTTGGTACCATCTGGGGAACATATATCAATAACTTCGAACTCTTGCTGCGCATCCATCGCCTCATGATCCAGCATATTGCTGTTCAACCAAACACCTGGGAAATTGCGAACATGTTTGCACACCGTCTTATGCGCAATGTCGGCTTCATGATTTCCCCAGGTGAGATAATCGATTGGAATCTTGGAAAGGGCGTTCATCATACCCCTTCCACGATCAATAGAAGAAAGTAGGTATGGGGCAAGGAAATCTCCTGTCATGATGGAAATGACCTTGGATCCTTTTGATTTTTCTCTGGTATCGGCAAGAAGAGTTTTGACTGACGCCAAGTGATCAAGAGTATATGTGTCTGTAATTTGAATGATCGTCAAGCGGGCTTCGCCTGGTTTACATGGAGTAGCTTGCCATTCTTCAGAGGATGTGATCTTGTCCTCGGATCCTGCAGCCCGTCCTCCAGATTTTGGATGGTGCTGCTGCCCTACCTTCAAATGGCTTGACATGCTGTATATGTCCTCTACTTTTCTAGTCAGAATCTATTGGGAGTGAGGACGCTTTGAGGAAGCTCTCTGCGACAGAAAAAATAAGGAATAAATCAAGGATATGAAACAGATACTTTTTTCACCACCATATTGTTCTTCCGCACATTGGAAATACTAGCTAGATAGCTGTACTATATATACTCGTACTGTGGAAGGGCGTTTTATAAATTTTTGAACGGCGTTTTGCAAATTTTATTTGTCTATTTTCGTTCGAATTCTGGTTCTGGATATTATGGTACTCTAATAGTTCTTATAAAAAATTGCACCACGTGGAAAGATAATATAAGATACTGTTCCTCGCACAAAGAACTCAAGTCAGTCCGTAATCAAACTTACGGATGACGGATGACACCAGGACGTGTACTACAAAATCGCGAAAAAACAAATACAAAATCCACTGTGGTTCTTCTGCACATGATGCAAATGACGATGAAGCAATAACTTTTTGAAAGATAATAAATTTAAATACAAGCTAGGAAAGAGATGAAGTTACTACAAAGCCTGGAGCATACCGTGTTGGATTGCTGCTGTCGCAACAATCACCCAATGCGTTACAGGCCCCTTCAACCAATACTTTCGTCATACATTGGCAGCTGTAAGCCCCCTGGCAACTATTGTTGGCCACTTCAATTCTGTTCGGCGCCGATGGAAATCCAACATTGGTCGGTGCTACATACGAACAGGAATGCTCTGAAAGGCAGGCATTGTTCCCAATGGTCAGCTCCAATCGCTCCGAACAAGCGTACTGACCCGTGCAGCTTCCAGATCCAACATTTCCATAAAACGAATGGCATGATTTTTGCTGAGTACAAGAACCGGTGTTGACGGTAAGCAATCCATTTCGAGCAGAATTCCAAAAGTCAATCGCGACAGGCATGTTCTCGCAGGAATATTCAGCTGTGCAACTCGCAGGGCCAATATTGATTTGTCTATCATGGCACGACCATGCTTCGGTACAGGAACCATCGGCAATGGTGTGGATGGACGCTCTGGTGCACGCTCCCTGTCCCCGACACGAATTCTGTCCCATGGTATGGGTAGCCGCTGCCTCGTTGGAAAAGGTTAATGAAGTACAGGCTCCGTCTCCCACACAGGAACCACAACCAACACTGAACTGATTGGTAGTGATATCACAGGCGTTAGTAGTTGTGCAATAACATCTTACAGATGGTGATGCACTCGGTACTTCACTCGGTACATGACTCGACGACAAAGAGGGTGCAGAAGAAGGAGGTGGGGTGGAAGGCGAACCAGACGGTGCAAAACTTGGATAGATTGATGGTGCTTCCGATGGTGTTTCAGTTGGCAAAGGGGTTGCTACTGGTGCCACCACTGGGGCTTGTGTTGGTGCGCTTGTAGTAGGTTCAGGACTTGGTGCTGGAGTTGCTTGCACAGATGGACTGCCACTCGGCACAGCATTTGAGGGCGACGCTGATGCTGTGGCAGTTGGTAAATTGGAAGGTGAGGCACTTGGAGGAGGGGTTGGGCCTACTACAGGAGCATTCGTAGGAGACGTAGATGCTGGCAAAGTTGGAACCACAGACGGTGAATTACTCGACCAGAACGATGGTTGAGTAGATGGTTCCTCGGATGGTACCGCACCAGCAGCAGCCGTCAGTGCCACTTCTTCAAAAGTATCTGGTGACAACTCCAATAACGGCACCAAGTCATCTTGTCCGGCCTCGGATACAATGCTTACAACATCGAACTCTGTGGCATCATCGTCCTTTAGATAAACTGTCAATTCCACGTCAATCACGTGACATTTTTCCGGTTCTGGAGTTCCTTCTTTGCATTCGTCTTCTCGGTTCTCGTTGCCCGTGACGTCTCCATTTCCAATAATATAGGGGGATGTATTCAAGCGCCTAGGGGTGCTAGTAGTACGCAGCAAGCGTCGCTGGTCTTCCACTGCATCCGTCTCGGTATTGTTGCAACCCACCAATTTTGGGATAAAGAGCTGTTCCAGAGCTGCGAGCAATTGTTCCACGGCGTCCTCTGGAATGTCACCATGAACCGATAGCGTAACATCCAGCTTGAGGTTGAAGTCCCGTTGGGTCATGTTCTCCTGTCCAGGGATCGTTTCATTGTTGGAAATGGCCCGGCAATCCTCTTTAGTTGGTGGATCCAAAAGATCATCCAATAGAGAAACTGGCGACGAGCTCGGACGAGCACTGGTGCTTGGAGGAACTTGACCAGAAGTAGGACCAAAAGTTCTCCATGCAGTCGGTGCAGATGTAGCGTTGGTGACCGTAGCACCAGAATTGGCTGGAATAGTAGTATCGGTATCGGTGTTGCCGAGAAAGACAAAACCTGCCACAACACCCACCACCACAAGAAGCAAAACAAACAGTACAGTAGATATGATACAAAGTGAACTGAATTTCCGTTTGCTTTTTTTGTTTTCTTGTACAACAACCGAGACAGAGTCAGCGGCAGTAGCTTCTGTATGATGACTCTCACGCTTATTGTATGCTTGCTCACCATCATTACTATTCAAATCATCCTCATCATCATTAGTATTCTCTGCTGTCAGGCTGCTGGAAACTTCTCTTGGTACACTTGTTGTCAATGGGACATCATAAGAGTACCGATCATCATCACCGTCTACTTCTTCCACTCCAGGTGTGGAGGAGCGAGAGCTTTTGTTGTTTCTGGATACGCGTTTGCCATATTTGTCATTATTGTCACCGTAGAGCAGTTGGCGAGTTCCCACCACTCGTTCACTTCCAGGTTCACTGGCAGGAGTGAGCCTACTACTGTTTTTCTTGTCTCCATAGAGCAACTCCATCTTATTGCTGCCGCTGCTGCTGCTACTTCGATTATTACTGCTAGTAGATGATGCAGCAGCAGTGGTGTGCCAGGAGTGACGCAGTCGATCAACACCTGGCGTTGTGGCACGTGGTGATTTCATCTTGGCCTTGTCGCCATCACCGTTGCCACGACCTGTACCATACAGGAGTTCCTTACTGCTGCTGCTTCGAGAACCATAACCACTTCGTCTACTACTGCCACTCTTGCTCGAAGGAGTATGATTGCTGTCCGATACAACAACATCGAGGACTCCTGGCGTTGTGGCACGTGGTGATTTCATCTTGGCCTTGTCGCTATCACCGTTGCCATGATCTGTACCGTACAGAAGTTCCTTCTTGCTGCTGCTGCTGCTGCTTCGAGAACCATAACCACTTCGTCGACTACTGCCACTCTTGCTCGAAGGAGTATGCCTGCTGTCCGAAGCAACAACATCGTGGACTCCTGGCTTTGTGGCACGTGGTGATTTCATCTTGGTCTTCTCGATATCACTGGTGCCATGATCTGTACGATACAGAAGTTCCTTGCTACTGCTGCTTCGAGAACCATAACCACTTTGTCTACTACTGCTCTTGATCTGAGGACTATTGCGCTTGCTGCTGTAGGAATGCCCTCGTTTGAGACCGTGGTTGGTAGCATCTTGTTGTTTCGAACTCCGCCTACTACTACTGAGGATTTCTTCGCTCGCTTCAGAATATGTAACATCCGTAGCCGTATTCATAGTTGTGTCCGTATATTCATCATCACTTGGCTGTTGTTGCTGCTGCTGATGTTTCAATAATGGGGCTTGTCTACCACTACTACTCCATTGCCTGGTTGGCAATTTTCGTTCCCGATTGGTGGTAGTATTGGTGCCGTTACTACTACTACTGCTCCTTCGTTTTTCGCCCTTGCTCCTAGATCGTCGATCACCACCATTGGAAGTACGCCTTCTGCTACCGCTAGTACTCCTCCTTCTCCTTCCATGATGCTGATTATTCTGATTCTGATTCTGATTCTTAATAACGGAAGATGATGGTGATCCAAGAGTTGTAATACTTTTCGAGGAGCCGCTGTTTCTTGACTTGTGTCCAGAACTAGTCAGACTATTCCGAGTAGAACTTGCTGAGGATCTTCGAGAACTACTACTACTGCCACTCAAATTAGGACGTGATGATGACTTGTTGTTGAATCGAGAGCTATTTCTTGGAGATGAGCTGCTACTCAGCTTTCGTACTAAGTGTTTGTTGCGACTGCGACTGCGACTTCCATCCAATAATTTCTCGTCATCTACGGGAGCTACAACCACCATGGAAGTAGCCTCATGAATTGGAAGTTGTTCCGCTGAAGGCATGCCACTATCTTTAGCATATATACATAATATCTCCAGAGCTGCAGCTGGATACCCGCGGTACAGTTTCAAGCTAAAATACTTTTGGGACCGCGCGAAACAACTGTAAAAAATGCAGCGTACAGTTCGGAAACGGATTTAAAGTTTTAGGCGGAGATGTGTTGAGGCTTCAGTATCCTTTTATTTAGTGGAAAGAGAGCACGATTACCATTTATTTGCACTCATTTATATGCCTCTTTCTCTTTGATCTTGCATGCATTTATATATTTATATAAGGATTTATTATACATTTATATATTTACGGTTCCTACATATATATGTTTGTGAACCGCAAACACACATTGCATTGAGAACGAGATTGTTGGTAATAAGCGGTTATGAGTAGTACATAACAGCACAGTACTGCGTACACTGTGAGGTATACTGTGGAAACAAAAAGAGTTACAATAATAGGGTAGTATGATAGTTCGAGCTCAGAGTGGGAATGTCAAAACATTATCATCATGAACATCATCAACAGAAATGTCTATATTGATGCATAACAGTGAGATGCGAAAAAAGGAGGGTAGTAGATACTTCCCATGATGGCGATCCAGTTGACTTACCCACTCACCACTCATATACAATAAAGATCACTGCAGCTTGAAACTCGGGTAGTATAGGCAGGAACAATAAGAGTGACAGATGGAGTTGGAACATCTGCAAATCAGTCATTTGTGAATGCAACAGAATTCGATTTTGCTGAGATGCTCCATGCTGCGTCGATCCAATTTTTAAGTACTGTCTTGCTGGCGTTTCAATATAATTACTGGGCTGATTCTTCATCAGTGGACAACCACCACCGCACCACCACAAAAGTTCTTTGACTTCTTGGAGGAAGTAGTGGATTGAAATGCTTTCAGCGTCGGAAAGGCCACAACCGAAAGTAAGCACTTGCGTTTTTACCAAATATCCTCACATATTCGCCATAATAAAAGGAATGAACCATTTCCGTCCGCATTCTTCCATTAGCAAATATGGTAACAAGCCAACAAACGACCAAGACTGCGGCACGTTCTAACCGAAGTTGGAAATCACTGTGATGATTTCAAAGTCTGTCACAGCGCCCTGAAGATATTAGACAGCCATATTTCCACCTCCACTATACGTGAGATCTTTCTGGGTCTTCTGTATGTATTTGTGTGGTTGGCACCTTTACCTTGATGATCTTCGAGAGTCGGGTTGCGTCTGGTGTTTCCCTAATGACTGCGAAAATGTTATGTACTACAGTCAGTCGACCCCGTTAACCGTACCAAAAACCGAGCCATCAAATAATGATGGAGAAGACAAGATTGGAAAAGAATGCGCTTCGCCAACAATCTACCGCCGTGGGGGCTGAAACGAACAAGCTGGATACTCTACTGGAGTCAGTGTTGCCCGCAAGGGGAATAATATTGTTTTGCTATCTCCTTGCTCGTTGGCTTTGAAGGTCGGCGTGAGCGCTGTCGTCCACTGTGCAGACTGAAAGAAATATAAGGCGAATTGTGTGAGATATTTAGAAGGTGCAGCATATGAAGGCAAATGCGACAGTGGCTGATTACAAAATGGTTTCAGGGGCAGCAGCAGCAGCAGCAGCAGCTGGTTGGCGACAAGAAGGCCATATGCAATTCTCCAATGGTTGATACACCTATACAGTCCAAACCAATAGTAAGTTTCTGGTAGGATGTGTCATGAATCATGCCTAGAATAGTACCTTTAAATTTCGTGCCAAATGGACGAAACACAAAACTTCCATTTCCGTTGTCAACTTCCTGGAGGCTCGTTGGCATCAACATAACATTGTTGTGCAAGGATTTTTTGAATGTTCTCGCTCATAATGCATTGAAGAAGCTCAAAATCGAAAAAGTCCTTGCACAACGAAAGATCGCACCATAGAAATCTACCGAAAATGGCCGATGGATTCGATTGCGACATGATGGTGAGCTTTGACAGACTTGCAGTCATCGTCCGCCCAGAGGAAATGGATGCAGAGCTAACGATATCTTTGTATTATTCCTATCTCTTTTCTTTGTACGAAGTGATCTGAGCGCATTGGTTTCTTTGGTCTCCAAAATGCCCACTGAAGCAATTTTTATATCGCCTCATTCATACTACAATCAACCATGGTTCGTCCACCTGGTTCTGCAGGGCGGTCCTTTGGGGTCCATAATGGGCTCCACACGCAAAGAAAGTCTTTCTCCGAATGGTGGTAGGCTCTATTGGTGTCTATACTATGTTGGGGACTTGCTGGTTGCTTCATGTACTTTGGTTGCAGAGATTTTTGGATTTTCATTTTTGTTCCTTTCGATTTGCCATCGTTCGGCAGGTCCCAAAGGCCGCTCATGGTCGCCATGGTAAGGGACAGCCACTCAATCATGCACCAGATTCTTACATTGATCCTTGTTGTTTGAAGAGTATGCGACTTAGTCATTGATTCAGCCTGAATCAAGCGTACAGTGGCCTGAATGGGTCAGAATTCATATAAGTTTTGCCCCAAAACCAGTATTTGTCGAATGGTGGGCCTAATTTCCTTGCATTTCTTTATTCTAACATACACTTGTTCTCTATGGGTACATGTAACAACGATAGGTCGGTTGAATTGGGAGTTTTCTAGGTAGAAGGGATCAAACTGCATAGATTTGACCTGGATGATCAAATGGGCGTACAGTCCAAAAGTTGTTGAGAATCTTTCCTAGGGCCCCGTGCCGGTACCCAGACAAGGTCAGACCGCCATCAAAGTTGTTATTATACCTATAGGGATCAGTATTTGGCGATGGTATGGAGTGCTACGATGGAAAAGAGATGTTCGGCAACGGTTTTCTTTTGACTTCATTCCAACATTTCAGATGACTTGGTGGAAATGCCTGAATCTGATTGATCCTATACCAAATATTGTAATTCAAAGTACATACATCACTAATCTATATACATTAAGCAAATAGTACACATTCAAAAAACAAGATATGTAATCACAACAAGGTCGTTTGTACGGTTTGAGCCTCTTGCCTCTTGGTTACTATCTTTGAATCGCACGAGTCAGTAGTGCCGTACCACGTCTACGCATTTTTACCGCGGGCAGTCTGATCGAGATGTGGACTGTGCATGCCTGCTGGAGTGTTCCCAGTCATGACGTATGACTCCCGCGATGGTAGGTCCCGAATGTGTGAAGCCTGGTGACCGCAGGCAGTACTGTTATTACCGGTGAGACATCGCCCTAACTTCATTTTGTTTCCACCAGAATCAAACCGCTTTGATGATACAAGTGATGTTCAAAGGGTCTATCAGGTTTAATGGGCTACCGCAGACGCCTATAGTATAGCATTGCTGGAATAATTATCTTTAATAAATTCCTTGAACTTAAAATATACTCGCTCCTATGACGCTCCTTTCTCGTTGTTATGTTCAAGTCCTGTTGATTCTGCAAAGTTTGTCATTTACTACTCAATGAGTTGGCTTTGTCTTTTTGTCTTCAACTGTGACTGGCTTTGTCTTCGTGTCTTCAACGTGCTTCGACTTCTTGCCAGTGTTTGGCTTCTTGTCAACTGCAGGTTTCTTGCCCTTGGCCTCATGAGGAGGCTGCTTGTTCTTGCCCTGAGCGACCTGTATCATCAAAGCAAGAGGGATACCATGAGCAAGCTTTATTCTGGGTTGGGCAGGACATTTTCATACGAATAGAGGTAAAACCTGCAAATTGCACGCTTTCGCTTCCATATCATAGCAGAAGCAACCTTGCGGCCCAACTCTTCGTGCCAGCGATACAGTAGTCGAAACATGCAACGATGACTATGCTTACCTTTGAATATTGTGGCATTTTTTTTCTGGTTTGGTTTGCAATGGAAATTATGACAGAGTATGGTAAAACAATAATGTGGTTTGGATTCCGATACGATTGCGTCATGTACATGCTTATATAGCATTTGTGCGAGGCGTCGTGTACAAGGACGCCAAAGAACACGTTCCGAAGAATACCGTTCCGAAAATCAATCGTATTACACGACAAAATGGACCTCCAGGAGGGTTGGGAGTGGATGTTGATACATGCGTTAAAATGCGCTGCTAGTCAGCCAAAACAGATCAATTACTGGACGAAATATAGACAAGGAAAACTTGTGACTACCAGATTCTTTCAGACTACAAAACTACACGTACGGAGGACAGACCACGTACT